>JAQGAZ010000345.1:0-69182 GCA_034692225.1 Polydesmus complanatus | reverse complement strand
GATGTACATTCTGCTGAAATGTTGAACCTCATTTTATTAGAAGTATGGTAAAATAAAACGATCAAAAGTTTGATGGCTTATAAAGCAGGTAAGATAATGAATTTAAATGTTAGATCATGAATGTTTAATCTGGGCATTCAAATTAAAATTATGAAAGTCAATTTCTATTTAAAATAAAATTATCAAAGCGCACGTTATGCCTTTAAGGCTAATTTTGGCTTAATCTAGCCATAAAATTTATGGTTATACAGTAGGTTACGCCAAAATTGCCCATAACTTGGAATTGTTATTAATGTATGGTTTGGTTAGGGGAAAAATGCCCATCGCTAGTTAAGAGTTCCTTTTTTTATGAAACGCTTTCGACCTTAAATCAATGGGCAATGTTACATGGCCCTCGTAAGGCGCTGTAGTCTACCGGAAGCTTCGCAAGCCATCAATCCGACATGATCTTGTAAATCTTACTATTTTACGCGCAACTCGTTAAGTAAATCTCTTATGTAAATCACAACAAATGATGGCAAGATCAGCGTGGTATTATTGCTCTAATTTCACCGGGTAAATTTATACTAAAGAAATGCATTAACTTTTATAGATTCTGTGTTTTTCATCATTAACTTAAGAAGACTTTAAGATGGGTTATAAACCAACAAAATTAATGGTCTTTGGAAGTGTGTGTGGTTTAGGCTTGGGCTCATTAGTGTTTTTTAAGTAAGAAATTATTTTCACTTTTCTTGGTTGTGAGTCTACTGTATTAATATTTGTTAATGGCATTGTGCCTAATTTGTTTTAAATATTTGTTTTTAGGGAATTTATTGGCGGTACGCAGTATGAAGGAAGCGCCTCTCTTAAAGGTAAAACCGTTATTGTGACCGGTGCCAACTGTGGAATTGGAAAGGAAACCGCCAGGCAATTAGCAAAAAGAGGCAAATAAATGCAACCAGACCAATGTTTTCCAAATGCTTAATGAAATGTTTTTAGGTGGACGTATAATTTTAGCGTGTAAAGATCTGGGTCGATGTGAAATTGCGAGAAAGGAAATTGTCTTAGAATCTAAAAATTCTAGTGTTTTGTGCAGAAAGTGTGATTTGGCATCATTAAGTTCGATACGATCATTCGCGGAGCAGTTTAATCGTGGTAATAAAATGATTCCTATTTTAGTTTTATAAAACTCCGAGTTATCAAACGTTTGTTTTAGAGGAGTCAAGATTAGATATTTTGATTAATAACGCTGGAGTTATGAGATGTCCGAAAACGCTAACAACTGATGGGTTTGAGATGCAATTAGGAGTAAATCACCTTGGTGCGAAGTCATATTTTAAATGGCTCGATATTATTATATTCACGGTTTTGTTTTTTTTTGCAGGTCATTTTTTACTAACGAATCTTTTATTGGATAAATTAATGAGTTCAGCACCTAGTCGAATTATTAATGTTTCGAGCGTAGCACATTTCCGCGGTGAAATCGATTTTCCAGATTTAAATAGCAATAAATCTTACGACCCAGCCAGGGCCTATAATCAAAGTAAACTAGCAAATGTCCTATTTACCAAAGAACTTTCAAAAAAATTAACCGGCAAGTAGTGATATATTTATAATTACTCTTAGACTAGTTGTTGGAACTAATTTTTTTATTTTGTTCAGGTTCTGGAGTGACTACGTATGCAGTTCATCCGGGAATTGTCAACACCAATTTAACTCGACACATGGGCTTTGCAACTTCTTTTTTTGCCAGTTTCATAGCAAAACCTATATTATGGGTGTTTACAAAACACCCACGTCAAGGAGCCTACACGATAGTTTATTGCGCTCTAGAAGAAAGTCTTCAAAACGAAAGCGGTCTTTATTATAGGTACTCAACTAATCGAATTAATTTTCATTTTAACGATTGAACCGATTTTAAAATGAAAATACTATTTTTAGCAACTGTAAAATTACTCCAACGTCGCCTCAAGCCGAAGACCAAAGTGACGCGGCGAGGTTGTGGGCAATTAGTGAAAAATGGGTTAGATTAAAATAGGTCGGAATTATTATAGTAAGTAAATTTTATAAATTTATTAATGAGTAGAAATTATTTTAATTATTAAAAAAATTTTAATATCAAGTTAAATGTTGTACCTTATAATAGTATTACATATCTTAAGAATAATGAAATGAATTTAACAATATCGTAATATACCTTTTATATATATAAAAAAATTAAGTAGTGGCGTTTTCAGGCATTATAATCCAACGAGTTTCGCACTTAAGACCCACATCTGTTCTGCAACTTCATCGTTTACTGCCAATGAAGATGGTTTGGCTATTTGACAGTCACTGGCCATTCAAAGTTACATTTATAATTATTTGTTTTTTCAAAATAATAATTCAAATAGAGGATTATTTTAGATTACCTGAAATACTTTCCATTAATATTTTCAATGTCCGATGCCACAGCTAAATAGACGGCAGTCTGCGCACCGTCTTTCGGCGACTTTAACATCCAAGTTATTGGAGTGGCCAACTTTTTGAAAATTGAATCTTGAAAACCCGTGTGACGCAACAACTTGGTATTTTTAATTATGCCCGGGTGCATAGCGTTAACCGTAACTTGGGTACCTGAATTGAAATGGGATGTTTATGTATTAATAATATTTTTGGGAGACTAATGCGCTACCTTCGAGTTTTTTGCTTAAATGGTGAGTGAACAAAAGCTGAGCCAATTTGCTGTGACCATAAGCTTCTCTTCCAGAGTAGTCTTTTTCCAAATTTGGATCTTCAAAATGTAAAGAAGCCGCTTTATGAGCCACAGCTGATACATTGATTACCCTGCCAAACGTAGCCTTTTTTAGTTTTTCTAGAAGTAGATTCGTGAGAAGAAAATGTGCTAAAAATTAAAAAATAAAAGGGCAATTATAAGGGAATTTGAGTTACATATTTAATGACAGGGGTACTTGCATAAGTGGTTAACTTGGAAATGAGTTTCATTTCCGTCTTCCGTTTTTGCAAATGGGCAGCACATGACGCCTGCATTATTAATTAAAATGTCCAAGCTCTCGTTATCTAAAATTTAGGAATTGTATTAATCAGAATTTTATATTTGAATGAAGGCGTAAACTAACTTTCATTAAAATCCTTAACGAAGCGGCGAACAGATTTAAAAGAAGCTAAATTTAATTGCTTCAGTTTGACATTTTTATTTCCAGTTAATTTAATTATTTCGTCCACAGTACTTTGGCCTTCCGCAGTATTTCTGCATGCCAAAATGATGTGACCACCTAAGTATAATATTTATTTTAAAATTTAATTTAATGGCAATTCTTAGTACATGTACGTACCTCGTCTTGCTAGTTCGATGGCAATTTCTTTTCCTATTCCACTATTTGATCCAGTTATGATAACTTTTTTCCCTGTGATCGTTGCCACTGAGGGACATTCGGGTCCCTTGATGTAAGTTCTTAAACCATAAATAAATGACATTAAATTGACATTAATTGAATATTGATTGTCAAACCTGTTGCCTGATAGTTACCTGATACAGACCACAACACCCACAATAAAAGCTACTTGGAAAGGTAGCCAACTATCTAAGGGATTGGAAAGTAAGGGATGCTCCATTTTTTTAATTTAGAATTTTTAGATTTTTATCAAAAATTAGCACCCAACACAAAGGAGAGTACGTACTCGGAATTAATGAGGAAATCCTGAAAAAGTTTGAAGACCAATGAAATGTCTGATTAGATTGAAAAAAGCAAAACATGTTAAGCCACTCTGCCTAATGTCATTTTTATGACTCTGTTAATCAAATAATTTTGTTTTTACGTACAATGCAATATTCGTAAAGTATTTTAAAAAATTGACTCTTTAAAAATTGGAATTAAAGTTAGTACTGAAATAAAATTATAATCTTCTACAAATTTATATTTTTAAAGATTTTAGCGCTAATGTGGCTTACAATGTTTTGCCTTTTACAATCGTTTGTAAATCTTTTAGAATTGGAGGCTTTTCATTGGTTGTTCTGATCTTCTATTCCCGCCCTTTGCGTCGTCATACACGTGCGTTTTATTTCAACAAAGATAAACATTTTGAAGGATTGTTCGCTGAAATTTTATTTTTCTAAAGGTATTATAATTTTGTAATGCATTTTTAATTGTTTCCAGAAGAATAAAATTACGTTTAAACGACAACACGGACAAGTAATTTTAAAACTTGCTTATTGAATTCGATTTAAGACGTTGACACGCGATACGCGGTCATAAAAGATCGCATTTTTAAACGCGCCATTATTTGTATTTAATTTATGTATCAATTAATATTTTATTGTACTGTATATTGAAGGTTATTACTTGAATTGGTATTGTGATGTAAGTTTGCAAATCTGGACGTATCGGAAGACATGATTTCATCGGGCCCTCCTGAAGTGTTCGTTCCTTTTGGTCGAGAACACTACGCCCGACATCCCGGTAACATACAATCTCCGGGGAGTAGTAATAGTTACTTTCCTAACGTCTCAACCGCCAGCACCGATGCTGGAGAAGATAATATTATCTTGGAAGCAATTAAAACTTTTTCCATTTTGGAAGACAAGCTTAAAGTAAAGGACGAGGTACAAACAACGCTATAATATTATATTAATTTATATTTTGAAAATGTAATCAATTTCAAAAATGTGACCATAGCCTGAAAATGAAGATTGGATATTGCGTGCTGGTTCTTCTTGCGAAGAAGAACTGTATTATAAAAGTCACACGGCTGTGTGGAGTAAAGGCCAGAGTAGTTCGTGCAGGCATGTCATCATGGCGCTTACAGTTGATCAACCAATTTATCGAGTATGTTAATAAAGTGTAATTGTTATGAGGGTTAAATGTTATGCTTGATTGAATTTATATTATTACAGGCTTTTTGGTGTCATTTTCCTTTGAGTGATATCGAAGAATGCCGGAACACCAAAACTTTGTCATCGGATGAATCGTTGCGTGGTATCGGAATGGTCAGTAATTCTAAACTCAACGTTGTGACAACCGATGGTCAAGAATTTATTGTACCGCTTCCTTTTCATGTAAGGCAATTTTTAAAAAAAATAATTATATAATTTTTTTTATTTAAAAATTGTTTATTTAGGTTAATAATGTTTGGACTATGAAATATGGGCTACTGTTACAACGTAAACTGTCTGCAAATTCAAATCCTAATTATAAGTAATTTTATTGCTGAATGTATTTCAAATGATTGAGTTAATAATTGCTTTAATTAATGAATATAGGGATGTACTGCCAGTTGTTTTTAGTCTATTTCATCCTTTAAATGAAGCTACTCCCGTTGTTCAACGCTCTATAGTTGGTAAATATTAAAATTTATTTTGTTTAATATTAAATTAAATTAATTACATTTTTTTTTTTTAGGAAAAGTTGGGTTTTTGAATGACCAACATCATCAAATAATTCATGCATTTGAGGATCCATCTATTGTTCTAACTTACGATCCCACTCATAAAGTTCACACTCTTTGGAAATTACGATTAACTATGAAAAGTGTAGGATTTCGATGATCATCTTTTAATAGTTTTATTGTTTTAAAAATATATTGTTTTGCAGGAAGAATTTCATACTATTCAAAATTACAATCAATTTTCATCATCTATTTCTCATGGACCATTTACTCCTGGAAGTACAATTCCGTCTCGTATTGTTTCACCTTTGCAACGAAGTTGTTCTCCTCTTCGAAATGTTAGTAGCCGAATTAATTCACCTGGTATTAAATCACGATCTCAAAGTCCTCTTCTAACTAATCTCACACACATGGCAACGATAAGGTAAAGTGATTTTTTTTTGCATTTGTTGATTTACTCCAAATGTAAACATTTTTCTAATTAAAGTCGATCTCAATCTCCATCCGCCACCGGAAATACTTCGTATGGCTTTTCTCAAACTGCATCACCATCTACATCTCGCAATGGAACCAAAATGCCTCTTCTACCCATAATGCTTGATAAAGATAATGAGAATGTCTTAAGAAGACCTCTAGCTGCTGAAATTTGTTTGGAAACTGTATGGATTGAACCTAAATCGCCAGCTATAAGGTAGAACCATAGAAGGGAATGTTGGCATGCTACTGAATTTTTTTTTTATTTAATGTAATTTTATATTTAATTAAGAGATGGAACTTTTTCAAATAAAGCTTCAAAAGTTTTTTTTACTACTGATTTATTTAAGCAGAAGTATTTTTGTTTTCTTGTACCTACATATTCTCATCTAAGGTAATATTTTTATTTAAGTTTATTTTACTTAATTTAGTTATTTAATTTTTGTATATTATACTTGTAGATGCTATAAATGCGAGGAGAGTGATGATAAAAATGTACCAATATTAGGAGCAGGAACAACTATTAGTTGTAAAGATGCTGAAGGGCTTCAAGTAACTGTTTTTAATTTGATTCTCGAATAATTATACTATATATTTTTATTATTTGTAGGGTTGTTCATTAATGGTCGTAGTTGACATATTTGGAAACTTGTATATTTATTCTGGAATAGTAAAAGTACTTGCTGTTACCTAATTTTATAAAATAAAAGTTTTAACTTACTAAACTATTATAGATTAGCAAAATTCACATCCCATTAGGACCATATTCGACTTTTTCAAATTTAAGTTTGCCTAATGCGTTAGGTCACTCGATGAGCTCATTTGTTAGACCCACATCTCATACTATCGTTACTTCGAGTCGGCCGCCAAGTTCCCTTGGGGTACCTTTTAATGAAGAGGTTAACAATTCATTTATATCTAGTTTTATTTACACGTTAATCAACATTAAATGTCTTAGGTTCATTTATTATCACCTGTATCTTCCCCTACTATGCACATTTCAGAAATGAATGAGTCTAGATTTGAATTGCCAGAAGCAGATGTTTCTATTTGCGGACAATTCCTTTCCAATGTAATTTCTCTTCGAGATGGTGTGGATAATAGGATATCCGTCGTAAGAATTTGGTTATGCATATTTTAATTTATTTATATTTTAACAGTGTTAATTTAAAGGTGCTTAAAAGTGGTACTATACATAGAATTACAATACCAACTATGCAAACTGCGGAAATTGGTAGAGCTTTTAAATTTCTCAGAATAATAATTATTGTTTTATTGTATTTTTTTATTTATTTTATTTTAGTTGATAAAGCTCTGAGTTGCCTTTGTCACTTAATTCCTAAAGAGTTAGCGATGCAACTATACTCAAAGTGGTACATGACTAGCCATGCGACTGGATATAATGCAACTAGCCCTTTGCAATATTGGAATTCTTTTGCAATGGTTTTGCTAGGAATGATCGGATATAATGCAGATTGTTTACAACTGTTATTTAGTTTAGACTCTGATTCATCTTTACTAAATGAATCTTCTGTTAAACGATTTAAACATTCTGAGAATGGATCTGATGAGGTTTTATATTTTTTATTGTTAATTTTTTAATTGTGTATAATGATTTTTCTATTTAAAGGACTGGCTTTATTTATTAAAATCGGAGCACCATCGATTTCGAATTTGTGACGATAACGTTTTTGAAGGGGATGTCGATTTAAATACAACAGATTCGGAATTTTGTTTAGATTACGATGCACCCCTATTCCTTCATTTGCCTGTTATTCATTTTGCTCTTCATTTATTATACGAAGTATTAATTTTTTTCTTAAAAAATATTTTTAATAATTTTTGCTAATTTAAATATTGTTTTATAGGATATCAAGCTTTGTAGCTTAATGAAATGTTTTCTTCCACATCTAGCAAAATTATTATATACATTGACTAAGTACTCGTACTTTTCAATATAATTTTTATTTTATAAAAAAGGTATTTATTATTCTTGTAATAGAGATCTCGGTTACGGAGATTATTCGGATTATTATTGGAGAGATTTCCCAGAAGTTGCTGATTATACAAATGTTAATCATCTCGGGAAAGGTTTTTATTGCCATTTTTAGAATTTAAAATTTTTATTTTATTTTTAAATTTAAGATATTATGGAAAAATTTATTTATTCGCCGTTTCTGGTTTCCGAACCGCCTTGCATTTATTTATGGCTGGAAAATATATTATTGGATAAACCCCGAGAGCCTTTTCCATTAATTGTCAATGTCAACAAAAATATTCAAACGATAGCAATGGTAATAACTTACATTTAGAAAAATACTTTTCTTGATTTTTACGTTACCGGGTATGTATTCTTTACAGTTATTTGCAGTATTTGTACAAAGAGATTTTTCCAATGAAATTCCGTTGGAAAGCTTCATAAATCCAGTTGTTCTTCATAGTAAATAATTGCATATTGTTTAAATCAATAATTTTATTTAATTTACTATTTTTGATTATTAGCTGGCAAGAAATCTTCAATTTTAAAGCACTTGAAGACAGATGTGGATTTTTCTAATTCGTCTTACCCTTGGTGTGAAGCGGTCGTGATGCTTATGATCAAATTAGGTAAACCTGTAATATTAATTTTGAAACTGTAGTCTATATTTTTTAACACTTATAATTAATTAGGCGTCACCTTAAACGATCTAAACGTGATACCCAGCGCAATAACTTTACCCCTTTATGAAGCTATAAATAAATGTCGCAATAATCCCCCTCAAGATTGGTCGGCTAAAGCTTATATTTTAATTGGACGGGAAGATCTTGCTGCTCAAATCGATTCTCCAAAAGTAGTGAATACATATACATCAAATAACGATCAACGGATGCCAGTAGTATCGGAAACTAAAAAGACAATAATTACTCGTGAAGATCTTGATGGGATGGAACATATTGTCAACGATGTATTGTACTATATAATTATATATACACTGAACTAAAAAATGTTAATTTATTTTGATTTTGATGCTTTGATATCTAGCCTAATAGACTTCATTTTAGTCAAGATATGAAATTGCAAGAAGTTCAACGATTGCTGCAATCTTCGAAACCTGCTCGTGTTGCTATTGTTCAACGATCTGAAGTGAAGTTCGTTAATTTATTGACTTAAATGTTGCCCTTGTGTGACTTTTAGTTTTTTTGTAGTGATCAAGAATTTTTAGAAGAACAGGAACGGCATCTTTATGCAATTTGCATACGCACAATGGCTCTTCTTGTGGGAAGGTGATTTATCATTAACTATATAATTATTTTAGAATTAGTTCATGATTTTATAATTTATTCACTTTTCTAATTAGGGGAATGTTTACTTTAAGTACTTCAAAGCCTGTAGTTACAGAGACATTACAAATTCCTAATTTGTGTTTAACAGGCAGAGCTCCTCCACGGTAATTGTTTTTTTTTAAATTGTATTTTTAAAATAACGTTGAATTTTATGTTTTTAAAGAAATACTACAATTGACTTATCCCATATTGATGTGCCCACTAACATGAATATGTGGCCTTTATTTCATAATGGTGTTGCTGCTGGTCTTCGACTTGCGCCAAATGCTTCAGATATTGACTCTACGTGGATTATTTACAATAAACCCAGGGGAAACGTCGATATTCCAGTTGAGCACGCAGGATTTTTAATGGCCATGGGGTTAAACGGACATTTAAAAAACCTTGATCCCATGAATATTTTTAATTATGCTGTTAAAGTATGTTAATTACTATGTTTATTTATTATACTGTGTTAAATATTGGTATTTATTTTAGGGAAATGAGATGACAATTGTAGGTTTATTACTAGGAATTGCAGCAACTAAGTTTGTATTGAGTTACAATTTATTTACTATATTTTATTGCATCGAAGTTTAATTTTTTAGGAGAGGAACAATGGATTTGGCTACAACTAAACTACTTAGTATTCATGTCGAAGCTTTACTTCCTCCTTCTTCTACGGAATTAGACATTCCACACATTGTTCAAGTTGCAGCAGTGCTTGGTGTTGGGTTAGTATATCAAGGCAGTGCTCACCGTCACATGGCTGAGGTTTTAATATCCGAAATTGGTAATGTTATTTTATTGAAGTTTTTATTTATAAAAACACAGTTTGTTTGATTTATTTATAGGTAGACCACCTGGTCCTGAAATGGAAAATAGCTCTGATTGTGAATCATATAGTGTTTCAGCAGGTTTAGCGCTTGGTTTAATTATGCTTGGTGTAAGATTAGTTAAATAATTTTAGATTATAATATAATATGGCTAATTGTTTCGTATATTTTGTTTTTAGAAAGGAACCAATGTTGCTGGCCTTTCTGATTTGGGGATGGCTGATCTTCTTTATCATTACATGGTGGGAGGACCAAAAAGACCGCTGGTGATTATTATTATATTTTTTTCGTTATACTGTATCTTGGTTCATTATGTACCGTTATTTTATTTTCTGATTAGACCGGATTTGCTAAAGAAAGATATAAGTCGCCAAGTTATCAAATAAAAGAAGGCGATGCTATCAACGTTGATGTTACTAGTCCAGGTGCAACTCTTGCTTTGGGTTTCATGTTTTTTGGAACGAACGATAGGTTGGTAAATGAATTATGTGAAAAATGAAATAGTTTTATAATTTTATTAACATTTAATATAGCACGGTTGCTCAATGGATGACAGCTCCCGATACTCAGCATTTATTAGATTTTGTTCGACCTGATTTTCTTCTGTTGAGGGTAACAATGGTTAAGATTATATAAAATATTTTAAATTAAATTATTTTTCTTAATATTTAGACATTAAGTAAAGGGCTTATAATGTGGGATTCGATTGTTCCATCAGCTGCATGGGTCGAAAGCCATGTTCCAAAAATTATTTCATCGAATGAAATTTTGCGAGGCAGTCGGGATTCATACGTGGACATGGAGACTTTAAGGTACGGTAGTGTTTTTTAAACAGAAAATTTTTTTTCATTTTTTTAAAATTAATTTCAGTCAAGCGTATTGCAACATTATTTCTGGCGCATGTATGGCATTAGGTTTACGATTTGCTGGTTCAGCTAATCAAGAAGCATACAAAACATTGGTACGTATTTAGAATTTGTGAAATTAATACCGCATTACATTTTTATTTGTTATTTTTTTTTTTTCTAGCTTAAATATGCGCGTACATTTATCGGGCTTTCGGGAAAAACTGCTGCTGAACAAGCTGGTCGAACTACAGTGGAAACATCAATTAACGTTGTCCTTCTTTCGCTTGCTACTGTATGATTGTTTTTAATGTAATTATTATGCATTTTATCATTTAAGTAATCTGATGTTATTTAGGTTATGGCGGGATCTGGAGATTTAGAGGTCTTGCGTTTATGTCGACATTTACATGCTCGAGTCAGTCAATCGCATGGATTTCACATGGCTACGCATATGGCCATTGGTTTACTTTTTCTTGGAGGAGGGCGATATACGTTAAATAATAGTAAGCAATCAGTTGCAGCATTAGTTTGTGCGTTTTTCCCAAAATTTCCAACTCACAGTAATGATAATAGGTAAAATTTAAATAATAATTTTCATATTGTAATTACATAATATTTAATTTTTTATCATGCATAGATATCATCTGCAGGCACTTCGGCATTTATACGTTTTGGCTGTTGAACCTAGGCTTATTATACCCATCGATATTGAAAACGGCCAGCCATGCTATAATCACTTGTCGGTTGTATTTAAAGTAAGATGAAATATTAATTTTAGTGCTAGGATTCAATATAATAATTATAATAACATTTTAGGCTACTAAGTGGTACAATGAAAAAACTATATTATTTAAAGTTCCGAAACTGCTCCCTCAATTAGACCTTCTTTCCGAGGTATTAAACAGAAAATATGAATTGCTTCAGATAATAAGTTATTATAATTAATTAAGGTAAGAGTGGATGACCCTCGATACTGGCCGGTGACATTTCGCTGTGATAAAAATTGGAACGTTTTAAAATCTCGTTTGGAGAAAGTGGGTTCTATTTTTGTTAAGCGGAGAACCGGTTGCCTTTCTTATGCTGAAGATCCTAACGGATTTAAAAGTTTACTTGCACAGTCTTTAGTGAAGGATAAAAGCGGAAAATGGGCAGCTAGGGTAAATATTAAAAACAATTAAAATTTCCTACACCTTGTTAATTATTTATTTTTTTTAGCCAAAAGCGATAGAAGCTTTAACTTCAGATAAGACGGTTTTGAACATAGCAAACCAATACTTGCAAACGTTTAGTAATTCTACACCTTCCGTAAATTATTTTTTTTTAAATGGATTAAAATGTAGTTGTACAGTAATATCCTATTTTAGGAAATCAAAAGCCAAAGTATTTTAAACCATATCGTTTACGAATGTGTCACACAAGAAAAACTTGACGTCGTAGCAAATTTAACAGCAATTATGAAGGCAAGACTAATTTTATTTTATCTTTAACTTACAAACTAATTTTAATGTATTATTTTACAGCTTGGAATTTCAACGATGACCAGTATTGATATTTGGGAAGTCCGCTTGATTTCATCATATCTGGAATCAAGGTTTTGTGTTGGACAATCCTTAATTAATGAGGAGTCGTTTTGTGCTTTTTGTAGTCAGATTGATAAAGAGATTGAAGTTTGGGTTCAAGGTAAGACCGAATTTTTTTTTTTTTAAAAAAACAAATGTTTACCATGTTAGCGACCACAATATGATTGACCACATTATTTTTATTTAAGAACACAAATTTGAGCTCAAGAAATATTTTCTCGAACCTTCAGTTAAAGGTTTACCTAAAAGTTTGATTCTAGCTTTGATCAGATATTCATTGCCATCTTCATCCAAACTTCGAAAATTCTTTTTAGGTAAAATATATTTTTAGTCAAATTATTTTTTGGTGTTTTAACATTATTGTATTTTTAAATAGAAGAAAGTTCTATCAGTTTACCAAAAATGTTTATCGACTTGAATGAGCTCCATCTACCTCTTGAAACAATAATTAAACTGCACGGATTTATTTCGTGATGGACATCAAAAGTAATTCAATTTTGTGATAACTCGAATCAAGGTAATTCAACTATTCTTATTTATTAAACAGTGTTAATTTTTGCGTCCTTCCCTGTACTCCAACATCTTTTTATCTCCAACCGTTTTCAAAGTCCTAGAAAAGGCAGTATTTTGTAAATGATAATTATTTTTGATTAAATTGTTTATGTACAGATGTATTACCATCTGGTGATAGTTGGCAAATATTGCATCCCGTAAAAAGTAAGCAGAACAGGTTGCAAACATACCCAAGCTTCATCTAATTTATTAGCTATAGCTACTGCTGTTAAATAGGCACATCTCTCAGAAGTCATTCTTTTATCAGACGCTAGAAAGTCTTTGCCAACTTCCTAAAATTATAAAACTGATAAAAAAAAGAAATTTTGTAGAAGTTTTAAGCACTTTTACCTCCCCTTTCGTATCCGTAAACGCGATCTTCAAAAGATCGGAAAAAACAGGTCCAGGGCATACCATTGTAACGTCAATATTATGCTTTGCCATTTCGATTCGCATGCACTCGAAATATCCCTAAATCAAATAGTTCGTCAGCGCGTGAAAATGAGTTTTGTTAATTTTGAAACTTACATGCAAGGCATGCTTTGATCCGGTATACGATCTACTACAAGGGACACCGGCTTTACCTGCCAAACTGCTTATTACTGCTACTTGTCCTTGTTTTCTTTGAATAAAGTGGGGTAATACCGCAGTAGTGAGATCCACTACCGAGAAAACGTTTAATTGAAACAATTCTTTGTCCACTTCAATGTCGATATCTTCAAACTTTGCTCTTTGAGAGCGCCCAGCGTTATTTATAAGAATGTCGATCTGTCAAAAAAAAAATTATGGGTTAATGCATGCTTATTCCATTTAATTCATTTTGACGTATTTACTTTTCCAAAGTGCTGTATAACGTTGTCAACATGAGTTTTGAACTGGATTGTGGTATCCAATAAATCTAATGGAAGAACCAAAACGTCCTCTTCTTTCATTTTGCCATTAGCTATATTGCACAATAGGTAAAAGTAATACTTTTTATTTTTGAAATTGGATTTAAAACTATTAATTCGACTATTTACCTAAACAAAGTTGTTTCACTTCTCGCAATTCTTTTTCTCGTCGAGATGTGAGAATTAATTTGCATGGAACTTGAGACAAAAGTAACGCCAGTGATTTTCCTATCCCAGTTGAGGCCCCAGTAATCCATATAACTTTGCCAGAAAATTCATCTACAGATAGCTATTACAAGTACACGTTCCAAACTTCTCAAATTAAATAATTTTTTATAGTTACCTATAGTTTTCCCAAATTTTGTATAAAACATTAAACTTAAATCTCCATCAGCAAAACATAAACGAACTATTTGAATGACTATTAATATCGCCAAAATAACCGCTATTATTTCTAAAAATAAGCCCATTTTTGCCAAAAGACGAAGAAGAAGACTTGAGTTATCAAGATTCAAATTTAAAATTTACGTCACATTTAAATAGAACTTTTTTTGCGGTATTTACCATAGAATTAGAAACTTTGCGATCGATGAGATTACGTACCGATCTAATGTAGGATGACGTTTTACATTACGCAAAGTTTCACGTAGTTGACGTCACTTTCCGTGGTGATCCGTGCGTCACAACGGATCGGTCGCAAACTACCTAATTATGTTGTGCTGCGTTTAACTTTAGAGGTCATTCAACCTCAAGGCAATTGGAGTTCTTGTTGTCCTTGAAATGAATTTAATTTTTTATTTGAATATTTGCGGGTAAGAATAAATTATTGACCTTTTAATAATTGAATTACAATAATTATGTATGTCGGTACATTGTTAAAATAAATTAAGGATGCAAGTTGCTCACGGTGAATTCAAATCTTGAATATAATTAGCTATTATTAAAATGTTGCATCAATTTTGCCAGATACTAAAATTAATGCAATGTTATAGCCTAATTTATTGGTGCATTAATTTATTTTTTTGTTTGGTTAGGTGTCAGTTTTTGCTTCAAGGATTGTTTCAAAGAAAAACTAATAATGTATTGGGTTCGTGAATTATGAAAAGCAGTACAGTACATGCATCAGGTTCAACCTGCAGTATTAATTTTAACAACTGATATAACAGGTGTTCTTATTTTGTAGAATAATTATGCAGCATGAAATGATTGTTTTGTGCGCTTCCTTTACAATATATTTTTTTCGAAACCTTTATTAGTTTATTTCCCCTTTTCTATTAATGGTTAGTTAAATATTCAAATAACCTTATTGTATATAGCTTTTTCGTGAGTAAATTTACTGCCATATATACACAGTATATGTATAATATTATTTAATTCTGATTAATATTGTATTGCATTTTTTTTTTGTTATCCGTAAAGCCTACAATTTATTTTATTACAGTAGATTATAAAATGTAGTTTTTGAGACTAAAGGCTATATTTATTTTTGCAATAATGAATGAAAGATTAAGCAAAAATAAAATACTGTAATTTATGATTACAATCCTGTATTAATTGCAATTTGCATGCATTTATTCCCGTTCATGTATACAGTAATATTGTTTTATTTGCATCTCAAAATATTTTATTTTATCAATTTCTACTATAAAATTGATAATGACATGTACAGGATCGATCGATTTGCTGATGAAACTCTACATTTGATTTTTTTACAGCTATATTTAGATTGATTTCATTATAAATTAGCAGCTTCCAGATAGATCATATTATAATTATTATGGCAGTTCCTCCTTATATTTATGGCTTGAGGGGATGGATAGCATTTGTGGCATTTATGGAAATCGGAATGGCGATGAGATGTTTCGTCGATAATGATTTTCTCAAGCTTCGATTATACGTAAATTCCAATTTAAATGGTAGTTTTCTGAATGTTATATTATATTGACAGAGGGAATATTAATTGTAAAAATCTTGTTTAGATTATACATTGATGAGTAGGCAATTAGGAATGTGGTCTGTTCTTAACGCAACTGTCTTATTACATTGCGCCTTATGCATACATCATTTTCCGTAAGTTATTGTCGTAAAAGAACATTTTTGAGAAGTTAAAAATATAATACGCAGCTTCCTATTTCAGAATTTTTGTCCTCACCATTTGCACTTTAGTGCTGTCAATTATAATGATTATAATTGAAGCGTTTATTTACGGAACTATGTGCAACTATGCACTAGCAATTTTAGTTCCCGTTGGCTTTAAAGGTAATTGTCAATTGAATAATTCTCTCATTTATATATTAAAAAAAAAAAACAAGTAAAGTGTTTATAATTTTTTTTTAAGGTTTAACAATAATTTTGCTAAGCGCCGCTCCGCCTTTCTTATGGGTACCTGGCAAAGATTTCGATGAATCGGATGAAGACGAAAATTTATTAAAATCGTTTGCGAGACAAAAAAGATGGAACAAGAAAAGGAAGGATTATTATAGTTCGCTCTATCCTGCACTTATAGGCAATGAAATGTATAATATCCCTGCAATCAACAATTGAAATTGTCGGGATGAAGTTTGCATAATTAATTATAGGCTACTGTAAGGCTGTATACAGAGCCCACCCAAGGTGAATTTTCTCTAATTCCTCAGTTTGTAGGTGAGATAATTGTAAGAGATAGCTCGAGATTATTTTTCCCTTATTAATATTCCCTGTGTGAGTCTGTGAGATGAGAGCTCTGTTGACCCCCCAAGTAGGGCTTTATCAACCCTGTGGAGGTCACCATCCTGCTGGATTTTACTGGTTGGGATTGACAACGTACTTTTTGAATGTCGCCATTCAATGCTTTCATGCTTATCGAGAAATTTCACTACACATGATGACATTGGTAAGCAGCGTTCAAAAAGTAAGTATTTACTCATGAATTATTCTCGAAAAAACGTAAAAATCGAGCCCACTCACGGTTGGGCGCCCTACGATATTACATTAAAAAAAAACAAAGCGAATATAATTATATCAAAGAATAATTTATTTATTTATTTGTTGATGAAAAAAAAGTACTCTAAGGATTTTTTATTAAATTTTTATTTAAAAAAAAAAAAAAGAATGATGTGGGTGTGGTCATTTGTGACGTCAAAACGCATTGCTAGTTTATTGCACTGCGCACGCGCAATGACGCGCTATTTATTTGTCTCAACTTTTCATTTCGGTGAAGAAGTAGCGAGCGCGGTGTTTTTGGCTTCATAGGTGTGTTTGTTTTTTTAATTTAAAAAATCCCAAGCTATTTTTTATGGAATTTGTAAACTGCGAAGGTATTTATTATGAGTTACGAAAGACCATTATTTCCGCGATCGAGAGCTGTGCGTTGCGTGACGATCGGTGTAAGCTCTTGTTTAACTGTACTATTGACAGCGATTGGCTTCCGGTATTATATAAGCAGCAAAAAAAGTTGCCGTGAAAATGAAGTCTCTTCGGTCGGAGTCCGTCTTCAAGCAGCTTCGTCGCCCGAGAAAAAGCAAGCCAAGACTGGTCCAAACGCCACTAGAACGCATTGTTCTTCAATAATTCTGGACGAATATCGATTATACGGAGCTAAAACTTTATACGATGAAGTTCGCGAAAAAGTGGCCGAAGAAGTGAAAATCCCAGGTATCATATAATTTCAATCATTAATAATATTTTCCGCGTTATAAAAATCAAAAGGTTATGTCGATTCATTAAAACGTCACGCTTTGATATTCAGGAAATGAGAAATAGAGAGTAAGTTGTAGTTTAATTAGATACGTAGGTACCGGTTAATATGTGATATTTTGAGGATCGAAGATGGGGAATTTATGTAATATCGCTCAACCCCATTCAATTTACACTTCTTTAATAATTATTATTTTACTGGCGTCATTGAATTATTATCGCTATTGACTGATTATTATTCTTTTTTTTTTTTAGCGTTTTTTTTTTTTTTGTTGGATTCATCCGGATTCTAATAGTATTAATTATTTAGAAATGTCATCATCGATCATCACTCAACTTGCAAAGCTATAGCTGATCGACTTCTTTATTATTAATCAAAACTTTGATAAAATATTATATTATGTACACTATATTATTAATATATGGTAATGTCACGATAGATTTTTTTTTTTTAGCGAGAATGTTGGATAATATAATATAATAATTCAGAAGGCTGGTTAATTTTTGACAAGATTTCAAAAACAGCATGCAAAAAGTCGTAAGCGAAGAATTGTTGGCGCAAAAATACTCTTTTTACATTTTACAAAATTGCGTTGACCAAAATTAGACTCGCAACTGGTAAAAGAAAAATATATTTATATTTATAGGTACGATAAATACTTGACGGGAATAAGTGATGGAGATGATTCGTGTGTGAAATTAAAAGCACTTGAAAACTGAGAGTGCAGCTCAATGCTTGGATAATAATTATCAAAACGGTTTCAGTAATTTAATACATAAACTAATGGGTTTTTTTGTGACACATAATTCGTAACACAATTTATTATTTTATCTGGGCGAGGTTTAGCTTATTTAATTTATAATAAGAAAGATCATTTAGAGGGAAAAAGCGTGGAATTATTATTGATAATTTTGTATGGTTTCCTTGAAGTTGTTATTGACGCGCACATTAATTTTTTTTTTTTTTTCTATTTCTGCTAATGGCGCCAGTATTTTAGCTTTTAAACTGGCGACTATTGCCAATTTTTTTTACTACGTATAAGTTGCTGATATTTTAAAGTCCAATCTTTTTTTTTTTTTTTTTTTTTTAAAAAAATTGCATCTGTAACATATCAAGTGAGGGCGAAATAATTATCTTAACGACAAACGTGTAAAAGTTATGCCTCATTTCCTGCAGTATCTTCAACTTCTTGGGAGACCATAAAATTATCAATTAAAAATTTTATTAGAGTTTCCCCGAGTCGTGTATTAAATTTGATAATCTTTAATGGAGTGTTTTTTTTGTTTTATTTATTATTTGGTGATGAATGATGTTTCGTACTTATCTCTCTTGACACTATTAGGTGCGGCGTATTTTTTGAGTGATAATAAAATATCAACCGCGCTAAAAACCGCTTTCATTAAAAAAAAAAGAAAAAATTATGTAGCTACAGGTTATTTCTGATAACTTAGTTATTTATTTATTTTTTGTCTTTATTATTTTTGTTGATTAAAGCAATATTTAAACTCGAATGTTTTATTGCAGGTTGCATTCCGAAACAATTTTGGCTTTTATCTCGACACGGAGCTCGTTATCCAGGTTCGAAACGTGATTTCTTTTTTTTTTTAAGTTTAATAAAATATTTATTTAATAGGTCCTTACGAAATGAATTCTTTAATTTTAAAATTACCGGATCTTAAGGCGAGCATTTTACAAAATGCGGAAGCAGGCAGAGGTAAACAAATTTTTTTTTTCTTTCTTACTTTTTTTTCCCGTTCTTTATAATTGAAATGAAACTTGTTTTGTCTAAAAGGAAGTCTTTCGAGACTCGATCTAGAAAGCCTTTTTAAATGGGATATGAAGTTTAATCAAGATTTAGACAATCATTTAACTCCGTGGGGAGAAATTGAAATGAAGGAACTCGGTACGTGTTCATCCATTATAAGGGTGGAAGACTAACTTATATTTTAATGATTAGATTCGTTTTCAATCTTTGGGGCTAGCACAGCGGTTTAAGATGAGATTTCCCTCGCTTTTGGGATCCAATTTTTCCAATGATACCTACTGCTTCCGCCACACAGATTCCGCCAGAACAGCTGATAGTGCCAAACATTTTGCAAGTGGACTTTTTGGAAACAATGGTATTTATTGTTTATTAAAAATATCTGGACTTGATTTTTGTGAAAATTAAATTTCGGGAAATATTCTTTTTCTAGTTGCAATAAGTATACCTGAACCTGTTAAAGACGATCCAATTATTAAATTTTATAAAACTTGTAAAAAATGGAAAGAGGTTCGTTTCCCTGTCAAAAATTTCGATATTTCTGCCAAATTTTTTTTTTTTTGGTTTTGATTTTCTTTGTATTGCGTGTTTAAGGAAGTAGACGAAAATGACGATGCTCGAAAAGAACAACAAAGGTTTCGCAATGGTCCTGAAATGAAGAAGGTCGTTCGCGATGTCTCAAAGCGGTTAGGCTTTAGAAATTCTTTATCACTCGGTCAGTTGTACACTTATATACATTATAATAATTATACTGTTAAATTTTTGTTAATTTTTTTTATTGTAGAGGAAATTCATTTAATGTTTTCAATGTGTCGTTATGAGAGCGTAGTTCAACCAAATCAA
The DNA here is from genome assembly GCA_034692225.1 of Polydesmus complanatus. Lineage (NCBI taxonomy): Eukaryota > Metazoa > Arthropoda > Diplopoda > Polydesmida > Polydesmidae > Polydesmus > Polydesmus complanatus. The sequence continues at coordinate 49,054 of JAQGAZ010000345.1, read as the reverse complement.
ACTTCTCCGTGGTGTAATATTTTTACTAGAAGTGAAAAAGTTGTCCTGGAATATGACGAAGATCTTGATTATTACTGGATTGACGGTTACGGCAATTCAATAAACTATGAACAGGCTTGCCCAACAGTGAAAGATTTTCTGGATCATTTTAGGTATATTTTTCCCCGACTACATGTATTTAACAATAATATATATTTTAGTAAATGACGGGTGATTATTATGGTTATAGGGCAGCTATGCAGCCTAATTCTGAGGCTCCTCTCGGTGTCTTCCGTTTTAGTCATTCTGGACTTTTGCTCAAGGTTTACGCACGTATGGGTTTGTTTCGCGACGATACCCCACCTAGAGCTGATAATTTTAATCAACAAACCAGTCGACAATGGCGATCTAGCCTCATCGATCCTTTTACGGCGAACCTGGCTTTAGTTCTTTTCAAATGTAGTGATGGTTATAAAATTCTTGCCTATGTCCAGGAACGAGAAGTCGTTTTACCTGGTTGTGATAATATTCTTTGTCCCATGGAGACGGTGTTAGCCAATTATGCTCCTTTAGCAGATCTATGTGATATTTCGGAGATTTGCGACGGCTTCCTCGAAGACTACACCTATTGCAGACGTCGAAGGAAGAAAAAGTACGATTCACTTTTGGAAAGTCAATCGTCTGCAGAAATTCTGTCTTCTATAAATCCGTCTGCGAGTACTTGTACGTTACCAAATTAATAATTATTATAGTGAACATTTTTCATCATTATTTTTTTTCCTCATATTTCGCACAACTAAATCATTTTTTTTATCTTAAATGTTTAGAACTTTAATATGAGAATCGGAATTGACTATTTTTTGACGAATGAATTTGCAGCTGTTTTCTTACGATTTTTCAAAGTAATTTTTCAAATAATATGAACCGTTTTAAGTTTGATAAATAGGTATACTGTATTTGAAAGTTTCACAAAATAACGGTTTTAAAAACAGCGCGCGTGATTAAAACTTAAATTTTTAAGCCATATCACGATACCGCATCGGATATTACAATGAAGCGCGGTAAAGATCCTAAAAGATTTTTTTAAAAAAACAAGGTGTAAATTTATTTTTTTTATACGTGAATCGATAACATTGGTGTTCAAATGAAGGTGTTTTGTAATTAAAAAAAAAAAAAATTTAGGGAAGAAGGGTTTATATAAAGTAAAATAATGAAATTGTTGTTTTTAATTGAAAATTTTAAACTTGTTTTATACCGAAGTGCCAATGACTTTGATTTGATTAAATTTGTAACAAATTTACAATTCAATCTCGTATATTTTTGAAGGTTTTTTAAGAAAAAAAAAAAAATCTTGCGTAACCAATTAAAACTTGTTGACATAAAACTACTTATTTTATTACAGTACAGTAATTATTTTTAGGTTTTTAAATAACTTAAAATTTATTGTACAGTTAATAACTTAAATTACGATGGAGTTCGAATCAATTATTCTGAAAATGTTTATTTGCTTTGTTAAAGTTTGAACTTCGAAGAATTTCAAGGCTGCCTCCGGCTATAAGAAGAAGGGAAGGAGGAAGGAAACAGGTGGAAGTAGGTGTGCCCTTCTCATTACATTATTAAGGAGTTGAGACGACCTTAGGATATTTTTCTTATAAGATGCCGTGTCATGTGACATCCACGGACTGCAGTTAAAGTCTCATTCTCCCGGCAGTTTTAATTTCAACGATCATGATATTTACACTGAATTAATAAGTATTTTTGGCTGATTAATTAAAAAATGAATCGCTTGGTAAACAACGGATTAAATCCGCCAGGTGACTCTGCCGATAGTGGATCTGTCAGTTTGAGAATATTGAGCCGCGTCAATTGCATGAAGGTAAATTAATAATAATAAATAATTGATCTATTTTTAGTTCGGACATCCTAAAAATCAATCGACGACAAAACCGCACACGTATTTATCTTATAAAAACTGAAATGTAAAATGTGCAAATTAAATATGTAAATGAATGAATAAGGTAGGTACAGTAGCCTACTGAGGTGTAACTAGAGTGTTATCTGGGCGCGAATGATTGATCTTGCGCAAATACATTGCATTACACAAATATTTTAATTTAGTTATCATTTTTTTTTTTACTTGGTATCAGGAAACTGCTGGTTACACAATGTATTCGGAATGGACGTCATTGCAAGAAACTATCCAAAGCGAATTTAAAGATTTAAGCGTTTTGAAGAAATTTCCTGTGAATGCTGGCAGAGAAGTGGCAACTGCGATCGTGAGACACCTCGCTCAAAATTTAGGCATTAGCAGTAACTCACAATGCGAACCTAGTGATTTAAAAGAAGCTAAAGATGTTTTATGGTGTATGGAGGTAATTATTTGCCATTTCATTTGTTTCAAGTACAGGTAATTAATTTAATAGCGTTTCTAGGTGTTGTGCTATGGTTTGGGGCTGCCACTTTCAGAGCACGACACTATCCGAGATTCGGTTAACGTATATTGCGAATGGCTAATGGCGTTGTTAAAACCGAAAGTGTGTGTACCTGCGCCAATTTGCGAAGATCCTAATTTATACGCAAGAATTATTATTAAGCATTTTTACGGCTTATTTATACCGAGACCAAATTCAAGTAGGCTACGCAAATTATATTGTCATCTGTTTACTGTTTTTTAATAGTCTGTTTTTTTGTAGATGCCGACGCCATCAATAGACAAGCGGTGTTGTGTCATAGAGTGTTGAGAATGCTGCAAAAAATAGCTCGTGATTCAAAAGTGTTGGTTAGAGAAACCTGGGATGCAATGTTGTTATTTTTATTAGCTATTAATGATACATTATTGGCACCGCCAATTTCTAAAGGTTTAATATAATTTATTTTTATTGCGTTAAGATTATTATATAGAAATTTTGTAATTGTTTTAATTTTAGACGACATTGGTGATCAACTTTGTGAAAGAGTTGTAAGCGTTTTATATGAGATATGGCTCCTGTCGTGCGCTTATTGTTTTCCATCACCACCTCTTTGGAAAACATTTCGAGAAATGTGCGAATATTGGAGACACAGGCTAGCTGTCATTGATCAATGGAACCGCGTAAACTTAATGCTTACTTCTAAACTTTTAAAATTTATGTATGGACCTCAATTTCCAGAATTAAAAATAAGTGAGTTATTATACTGTAATTGAAATGTTTTTTATTTTATTTACAGTTTTGTTTAATTTAGCTGAGGATGATTTACAGTTATTGCCTTCAAATATGAGTAATGATTGTATTGCTCAGAGCTGGTTTCGGTTTCTGAATTTAATTGGCAATCCCGTTGAGCTGTGCTATCCAGCAGTGATTAGTAACACGCCAAAGTTTCTTCATTATGCGATTACAAACGAGAATGTTATTGATCCATCTCGCCACGAATGTCTAGCAGCTTTACCGCAAATATTTCATAAGTCTATGAAAGGAATTTCCGCATTAGTAGACGCATTTTTAGGAACAAGTCATCAATCAAGTTTATCTTTTCAGGGAACTTCTCATGATGCAGGTGATGCAATTCAAATTAATTATGAAATTTGTATATTAAACTTTAGCAAAAAGAAACTAATAATAATTGCGTTATTTACAACTAAAAGATATTTTCGATTTAAAATTTTTTTTTAGTAAAAGGTACATCGGCTTCTTTACTTAACATAACCCCACCTCAGCATAGAAAACCAGCTAAAAGTATCGGTGGAGTTTCTAAAGGTTAGAATTAAAATTATATAAATCGATATTTATAAAGTTTTTAATTATAATTTAGGAGGTGCAAAATCATCGTTAATTAGTTTGGCTTCTTCCAAATCAAACGTTTCTCAAGTAATGCAGACTTCATCGTCTCAACCTGTTTTAGCATTTCCACTTATTTCTTCAAGTTTATACATCCCTCGACCGTCTTTAGCACAATCACGACCGAAGTGTAACAGCATTTTGCATTTGTTTGGAGCTTGGCTGTTTGAAGCGTCGTTAATTACTTGTAAATTAAATATTAAATTTTATTATTATTATAGATTTTTTTAATTAAAGATTTAAAATATTTGCAGATGCTGATAAACCAAAACGAGCGCCATCAACTCTTTCAGATCCAAACAGCAGACCATTTGAAAACGTAGATGTGACTGTTCCTGATGTAACCGTTCAGCAATACGAATTAGGAATTGCAGAATCGATAGGAGCGTTGTGTCGTATTTTTTGCGCAAAAAAGACTGGAGAAGGAATTTTACCGGTTTATCTTGCACGTTTTTATTTGGCTGTTCAACAGGGGCTGAAATCTTCAGATGTAAACATTTTTACTAAGTTAAAACGTAATATATTTTTTAAATCTAATATTATTTTAATATAGGCAACCGGTGGTCATATAATGTGCAGCATTTTAATGAATTCTTGCGACTTATTGAAGTTGGATTTGGATGGCGTTATGGTTCTTGTTCCTGAGCTAATTGAAGCAATGGAAAAGGTTTTACCTGAAAGAGATATCATGTTTAGGTAGCTAAATTGGATTTAGCCAAGTTTAACTGGTTTTTATTTTTTTATAATTATTTATTTTAGATCGAGTTTGAGTGTACCCTATGTCGAGCTTCGGCGTTCTGCTATTCACTTGCTGTTGTCAATGCTTCCTCTCCCATTGCACTTTCGAGCTTTACCCATAAAAGGTAATAACAATTAAAGGTTGCAATATATTTTGTTAAATATTAATGTAATTGTTGATTTTAGATCTTCTGGGTACGACAGAAAAACATTTACGTAATTTTCAACAGTATCGAGGGCGTTTAGTAAATTTATTAATAATGGCAATTCAATCTGAAACGGATTCTTTGAATATACAAATGTTATTGGGTGGTTTGTTGCTTACAATTCAGGATGCGACAATTTGTGAGGAAGATCACGTCACTCTTCAGCAAGATAATTTAAACGATTCTACGTCGCCATTATTGTTTTCAGGTAAATGCAATTTTTTTTTCTCATTTTTAAGAGAATGAATGTCGACTTAATCGAATTGTGCATAATTGATTTTCAGCCAACATATCGGGTAGCTTTCGTTCAAGCAATACTTCTAATTACAGTAGTTCTAGCATGGACGAATCAGACGCCCTTCTCGATCAATATAATTGTGGTAATAAAATGATTACCGGTACCATAAAAGAAATTCATTTTTATTAATTAATTTTGTTTAGATTCTGTGCGTTCTATATTTGAACATGCTCTTCACTTGGTTTGCCAACGTTTAGTGTCGTTATGGAAATCTGATTTAAACGTATCTTTAGCAGCTTTAGAAGTACTGTGTGGTTTTGCAAAAATTAAATGGGATCAAGGTATGTGAAGTAAAATAATTATTCAAATAGAAAAAAAATAAAACAATTAATAAATATTGTTGGTTTGTCATTTAATTATAGATTTTCATAGAAGTAAGAGACCAGTGAAATGGATTTGTGATTATATAGTTTATCAGTGCAGTCGTCCACCGCCTTTTCACTCTAAAGATTTACATTCCAACATCGTAGCCGCGTTTCATAGTGTCACTATATGGCTTCTTGAACACCCATATCTGTTAAAAGATTCTGAATGTTTAGATACTGTAATGGAGGTGGTAGAATTAGGAATTTCTGGTAGTAAATCTCGTACTGGACCAAACGAAGTGCCTTGTATGAAAGGTGATAAAGAAAACAAGCCGGCTTCAATGAGAGTACGTGATGCTGCGGAGTCCGTGTTAACGTATATACTTGAGCATGTGGGTTATTTTCCTTCTCCTTGCGGACAAGCTTCAGTTTCATCTTTACTTGATGAAGAAAGTTTATTGTGTTATTGCAATAGTTGGAATTCAAATCGACTATCTAATCGTGAAGCAGCTGTCAAACATTTTAAGTATTATGTAATTGATAATTCAATTGTCGTGGCTCTTCTTGAACAACCTCTTGGAAATGATCAAGGTTAAAATCAACTTTTTTTTTTTTTAGTTTTTTTATCTTAAACTTTGCGTATAGATCCACAACCTACGGTAACTGTTTTAATTCGGGGGCCGTTTGGTCGACATTCCTGGGCTATGCAGCTACGTCATTTAGCGAGGAGGAAATCAGGAATGAAAATGCATTCCGTCAATCCTGGCCGTCCAGTTCCAATGAATGAATCTCATCATAAGCATAATTTTTATCCTCGTTTTTTTCCGGACTCTGTTCATCGCATTCCCTTATGCAACTGGTAGTTATTCTTATTAAATGCATTTAACTTTTGAAAATATTTTGAATTTTGATTTTTTTAGTGATAGAAGTATTCCTACGTTAGAATCTGTTATTTCTGAAAAATCTAACGTTGTTGATTATAATAAAATGGCTCGAATAGTAGAGCAACAAATAGCGTATGAAGAAAGTGTGAAAAAGAAAAGTGATTCTGAAGTTAACGAGTATCCTAATCCTGAAACAGAATGCAAACCTCCAAGGTATTTTAGTCACTATTAATGTTTAATTATTTCATAATGTTTATACATTTTATTATGTTCTTTTTTTTTAACAGTGTTTGTCAAGAGTTTGAAACTGCTCGGTTATTCCTTTCTCATTTTGGATTTTTATCTTTAGAATCCGTTAAAGTAAATTCTACACATAATTGTGGTTAACTTAGCGTAATTAAATTTTTTTTTAGGAAACCGTTGAATCAAAATATCCATCATTGATGAGTTTAAATACTAATCAAGCTGGTTTTGCTGCAGAATTAGAAGCTCTTGACGGTTTATCAAATAGGACGTATGATACAGCGTTTATAGTCTATTGTAAAAGTGGTCAAAAAACTGCTTATGATATATTAAACAACGTTGTAAGTTGCCTTTCTAATTAATAAAAATGCAAATAAATTAATGGTGGACCATTTAGCTATCTATCAGAAATGTACACTCTCATTTCTTGGAATTTTTGCTGTCTTTGGGTTGGCCGGTAAATGTCCACCAGCATCCAGGATGGACTGGTCATATAGCTACCAGTTGGAAAGTTCAAGATGTTGTACAAGGTAATTAAATTTTAATTTGTAATTAACTTTGAAATAATTTTTTAATTTTGTCCACTTAGAATGGAACGAAAATAAGGACCATGGTGGTTCTTTATACAATGGACAAAACGAAGTTCTGTACTGGTCAGACGCAACTAGTGAAATAGCATTCGTCGTTCCAACCATAAGACAGCGTTTTTGTGAAAACATGCAAAATTCTAATATTGATAATATTCCGGTTGAAGAATCTAAGCCTATAGGTATAAAATTGTTATTATTAATAAAGTAATTAATGAAAATTCATACATTTTTTTTCTCCATTTATAGCAAGCACATTTGAACGGGGAAGTATAGATAGACAATCTAATCCACCTTCATCTCTGCCCAGTCAACCAGATATTTCCAAACCTCGAACTTTATCATTAGATTTAGATAAACCTGCTTTTTACAAAGATAAAGAAAGTCCCAGCGACTCTAGAGGTAGAAAAATTGGAAGGCAAGGAGCTGCAATGGGCTGCAACGACACTAAAGTTTTAATCGTTTGGCTGGAAAGTTACGAAGACCGTTATAATTGTCCTATAGGTAATTGGGTAATCTACTTTTTCGTTGTTTGAATTTTTTTGTCAAGTGATTATTATATTTTTAGCTGATCTACTGCTTGAGATGACTACTGGACTTGAAGGCGGGCAATTTGTTACAAAGGGTCAGGAGAAAGATTTAGCTGTGATATTTATTCATTTGTTGCAAAATGGATTATTTAGGGTTGAAATTCAAGGAACCGGAAAGTATGTCTTTTATTTGACATTTACATATTTATTATAAGAAATAAAATTATGATCGGTTTTAAATTTTTCAGAGTATCTACAGCAATACCATTAATGAATGGTATGGTAGTCAGTAGACGGGTTTTGGGGACACTCGTCAGACAAACTGCTCTTAATATTTGTTTAAGGAAGCGCTTAGAAAATGACTGTCATTATCCTCCACATTTGCGCAGAAAGTTGAAAATTCAAGACATCGTGTACAGGTATTGTCATCCAATGACTGAACCAGAATTTTATACATCTTTATATTCGACGCAATAGAACCGTAAAACTTTATTTAAATTTGAAATATATATATATGGAAAAAGTAAGGAATTGTTGACTTAAAATTTTATAAAAATATAGTAACTATATTTTAAACTTATTTTTTATTTTTATTTAACTAGCCTAAGTGTATTTACATTATAATGATAATAATATTTTTTGATAATTTCGTAAAAGGAAAAGGCGGAGAATTAATACTCAGTACCCGGTTAATCAAATATGTTTATAAAATTCGTTATTAATCAACAACAAGATTTGTTTCGTTTAATCTATTCAAATAAACCAGATTTATTAATTTTACTGTAAAATAGAATTTAAAAAAAAATTTAATTTTTTTTTATTAAGTTAATCATAAAAAAATATTTATATACTGTAGTAACCTATATTGCGATTATGATTTAAAAAAGTAAAGTTTTTTGTGTATATTTAAAAATATAAATAATTTAGCAAAACGATTCAGAAGGCTAAAAATTAGAAAAAAATTATTAACAAAATTATTGATGTTTTGGATGCTGCGGATTGTAAAGAAGGAGAGTTATCACGTGGCGCGTTACGTCACGTTTGGAAAACTACCCGAGTTTTCTCCCGCCTCTTTCTTCATAACTTTTGTGATTCACCATGCGAAATCGGTCTTGCTGAACCAAACTATTTGATAACTTATTCGGCAGCTATTTAAGTAATCGAGTGTTTTTCTTCGAGGAAACATTAAGATCGTTGTTAAAGAAATGCTCATCATTAATCATGGAAATAAGGTAAGAAAAGTATCGGTCATTTAATAGCATGTCGTTGGAATGCCACGAGATTGTGTACTGTCAACAGGTTGCAATCTCAAGTTGCACGCTTTAAATAATTGTTTAAAAGATTAAAATTTAATGCGTACGCACACTCTAGTCTCTAGATGTATAATATTAAACGTTTATATTTTAATAAAAATGCTCGGAAAATTAAGAGAATTCATAATTTCATCTTTATAGTTGAGAACTGGAATTTACTGTAGATATAGGTACTGGAAAGCTATGGAGAAGAAAAAATGTATCACTTCAGAACCAGTTCTCAGAAGTAATAATTTATAAAAGAACCTTGAATGCATTTCATATGTCACACCCTCTTTTTTCCCAAATTCTATAATGAGATTTTTGAAAGTGCTAGAAGAATTAACTACCGGCTATATTAAGATGTTCTTCGTACACTCCTAGGCGCACTGGGTTCATAATGTTACACACCGTTGAGAAGGAAAAAAAAAAACATTACCCATTTAATAACTTTTGAAATATTTTTTTATTACACTGTATTATTTAATTTTATAGCTACATGCATGAAATACAAATGCCTTAATTATTACAAAGGTTGAAATCGTCGACAAAAATAATGCGTCGCAACGCTTGGTTTTTTTTTTTTTGTATCCTAACAAAATTAGTAATATTAATAAATATGGATTTGAGTATTTTGCAATAATTATGATGCTGCGTAAGCATAATATGTAGAAAGTAAAATTTAAATTAAGCAACAACAAGGTTAAATCCAACCAATTATTGATAAAAAAAATAGTTTTGTGGTCATTCAACTCGATCTTGTTCATTGAATCTGAGATTGAATTTCCATTATCCAATAACTATGTGTTAAATGATTTGTCTAATAAAAATCGTAAAAATAAACGAAATTTATATTTATGTATTTTATTATTTGTTTTTGTTTTTTTGCAGAAGCGCAGTTGATCCGTATTTAGACTCGGTTTTCATCCAACCGGGCGAAAATGACGATTGGTTTGACCAAAATCCGAGATTGATTTCGAGTTTTCAAACATTTTCTCGCGTTAAAAACAATAATTATCCTATCTCGAAAGAAATTTCACGTGTCAATGGACTGCAACAAACCTTAACACAATTGTCACCCGGCGCTATTGTTTCAAACGTCGACGGTGAGTTACCAACAATACATGCAAATGGTGTTTCTTCTAAAGGATTATCAGGCCAACCAACTCTAGACGACGAACAGTGGCAACATCAAGTTTTATTAAATAATGACGATCTTAATGGAGTCGACAAGTACGAGGAGGACGACGATAGTGCGGATGATAATATCGTAAGTTCTCCGCAGATTTAATTATTCTACGTGTGTGTGTGTACATATATTTTTTTTATTGGTTCTTTAACCGCATTTTGTCGTTTCGATTGTTTTAGCAACCTAAAGAAATAACAATCGGTTTAGGAGATAATGATTGTCGATTTGGATTCTCAGTGATTGGTGGTGATGACGAAGGATTTTCACCTCGAATCGATGATATCACCGCCGGTAAGTCACCACCAATTTTCATTCATCTTTTAATTAAGGGGGAGAAAAAAAAAAAAAAAAACGTCGATAAGTTACGCAATTTTTTTTTGGCTGATTCGAAAACAAAAAAATAAGTGAAATCTATTAGACTGATCATTTAACAACTCTCAACGAATTTTCGAGTTCTATGAATTAACAATGCTGTATGAGGATCAGGGGTGAAATAAGATTCGGAAAGAAGTTTTTCTTAAAGAAAGAAGAAGAAAAAAGTTTTTTTTCTTTACAAGAAACGTATGAAAAAGTTTTTGTGAAATGAAGTAGAGAAGAGAAAAAAAGTTTTGTTAAGAAATATTTAGAAAAAGTTTTTGCTTAGAGAAATTTCGGGAATTTTTTTTTTTTTTTTTTGCTTTATGGGGAACTTTAGAAAAAATAAGTTTTCGAATTGATAGATTTATTTTATCGAAAAAAAAATTTTTTATCTTTTAAAAAGTATTTTTTTTTTAGTGAAAATTTAATTGATGAAATTAGGTACCGTACCAGTACTTATAGTCGATTACACTATAATACTTATAATAATGAAAGAATTTTTTTTTTAAAAGTTTGATTCCTATAGGATAGTATAGGGTGAGATTCAGTTACAGTACCCGGTACATGTATTTTGAATGAAACTTTCAATCTGAAGATCAAAAAAATAATTGTCAATAGTACAAAATTTTGAAAACTTTCTCGCTTAATTGAGCTCCTAAGTTTTTTTTTTTATTATTATTATTTTAAAAAAAAATTATGAAAAACATAAAATATAGTTTGAAATAGTATTGCATTTATAATACAAAAAGTATCAATTTAATCATTTCATTAACAGTCAATTTGTCATTAAATTTTATGGGTTGGTCCATTCATTTAATTACCACTATTTACGAAATTTCAAATACAGTAAAGTTTAAATAGTTTTCGTTTTATCAAATTTTGGCACGACAAACAAAAAACCAAACTTTAAATTTCGTAAATAATGTTTTTCTTTGTTGAAGAAAAAAAAAAACCAAACGTTGAAAAAGCTGTAAAGGCTGAAAGTTGTGTAATTATGAAACCAGTTCATTGTCGTTCTCCTTCGTTTATTTAATACGTCTGTGACGATTAATTATTATTTGATCGGCGTCTATCACACAGTTGTCCCAATTTTCCCGTCGTACTTGTTGAATGACCCCTGCGGCGTTAAGAAATTGTTCTTGTTCTCTCTCTGAGGTTGAGCGGTTGGTGATGAGGTAGGCAGGGCGAGCGGGTTTTCAAAAGTGGTCGGTCGGTGAGAGAGATCGACGGTGTGTGTGTGTGGTGCCAGGCGGATCACTTCCATCGCACCACTTTGGGTGATCACACACTATTATAATAGACCAGTCGAAAATCTTCCGGGTTTAGTTTTACATTTCCTGCTTATTTATTTAAAGGATGTGATTATTACGCTTCGATTGGATTTATTTACGGCCGAATCTTTTTTTTTTTTTATCTGCTGTATAATAATATCGCACACACGGCCGCGAGGATACAATATAATAATATTCCTGCACTTAATTCATCCTTTCAACTCATCTCATTGGTTTTTTTTTGTAAACAAACGTCGATTTAAAACCCGTAATTCCGTTAGAGAGACCTTCGATGTCAAAAAAGCTGGTTATTTCGTTCGGGAGAATCACAGCGGTCTTCTCACTTTTATTTTCCATGATTTTGGGTTAAGACTATATATTTTTTTATTTCTGGTTGATTTCTTGGTATTTCGTACGCTACAGTGTAATATAACTGTGTGTATTCTGCGCGTGGTGCTACGTTGGATGCAACCATTTTGATCGATAGCAAAGATGCTGCTGCTGATGATCTGTTGGGATGCTGCGGATGCTTGGCAAAGATGCCGAAATGGTAGCGGGGATGTTGTATATACCTTGGAGAAAAGCAACGGTCGGGTTCTCCTCCTCCACCTTTTCAAACCGAGAGTATTGTTTTGATTTATTTAGTCTAAATCGGGACGGGGTTTAAATAAACGTTGTGTTGTTTTATACTTGAAGCAACATGCAATTATTACATTTTATTTTTACTACTACTGGGCTAAATCTTTCGCCATTAATTGATGATTTACGAAATTTGGGAAGAATTTTAAGTGCTGCTACTGCTCTTGTAATTTAACGGCGCGGAAAGCAGATGCTAAAATCTCGTCCGAATTTTTTTTTTTTTTTTGTGTGTGAACTTTCTTTTATAATATTTTAGTTGGAAATACTTTTTTTTTTTGTGATGGAAAGATCGAGGTGTTAGCAATTTTAAGCAAATTCTTTTTTGTTTTTTACGCGAGTGTTCTATACTTACAGTTATATAACTACTGTAATTATGGTGGACCTCGGTGGTTACGTTATTATTTTGGTGGAGACCAAGGATAAAAAGATTAAATTATACGGTGAGTTTTTAAGATTTCGTATTTTAATTTCCTTTTTTTTTTATTATTAATATATTACCGGTATATAAAAATATATACGTCGAAGCTTAGTACAAGCTTAATATTTGAAATTGCATCGTGGTTTTTTTAGCTTTATTATTTTAAGGGAAACAATTACCTCGATCTGGGGATTATATGGCCAATTTTCATAGCTGAATTTATGGGAATGTAAATTATAGAGTGTTTTATGCATTTTTTTGAGAAAAATAAACTATACACGGAAGTGGTTTATTTTTTTAAAAAAAATAAAAATGAAAAGAGACAAGTGGTAAATTGGATCAGATCACATTTTGCGGGCACAAAAGGTGTCACGCAACTACGTCGAGGTAGATGGACTTTTAAAAAGTCGCTTTTTATTAAAATGTCACAATTTCGCATTCATTATGAAAATTTATATCAATGGTGAACTGAGAGTACTAATTAAACTGATTGTTTCGGGCTTAATGATCTGTTATAATTTTTTTTTATCTAATTGATACTCTTGAAACACGAAAAAATAATAATTATTGTTTTATTATGATTTTTTTTTATTATATTCAAACTGCTATATTATCTTGCTTATACTGGATTATTAAAAAAAAAATAGTTTGAATCGAATTTTTTTTGTTGACTATTTTTTTTTTGAAAGAAAATTGAGGAAGTTACAGTAGTTTTGAAAATTTATTTGCACGAAATTTGACATAGCATTATTTTCAAATCGCATTAAAATGAAAATAAATGACAGAATAGCCGAGACAATTGTGTCGGAGTTTCCGTTATCATGAATTTTCATGATGTTTGTATTTATGTACTGTATATATACCGTAGATGAGATTTAGTAGAATCTGGAGAGTGTTACGCCAGGGACTTGTTCCGTTTTGGCCAAATTCCAAAAATTATTATTTACGTATTAAAAATTCGAATGCAATTGGAACTCTGGAGTAGTATTAATCTATCTTCTACACATATTTTGGCCTTTTTAACGTTAAATTATATTAATAGTTTCATGATCCCGATTTAAATACCAATTTTTATAGCTAAACTGTACTTCTTTGGATTTTAGTATTTTTGAATCATTCTTTTTTTTTTATTATTATCATTCCAGATGTAACGCGTTATGAAGAGATAAATGATTCCCTTTTACAGCAAATAAATTCCGTTTTTATTTACTGTTTCTTGTTGATAGATAAACGACGTAAAGCTTACATTTTCATTTTTTTTTGTACTCGTCGTAGAGGGAACAATGAATTTTTTTTGAATAGAAATTTTTTTTTGATCGACAGCTTTTGAACACAGTTCTAGCGAATAAATATATTGATCGAAACACGAATATTTATTGTAATATGTAGCCTATGTCTCAATTTATAAACCCACCCAGCGTAAAGGAACTGTTAAAATTATAGCAAGTTTAAATTGACTTTTGTAGATTTTCAAGTGTTAGCGCAACAACGTGTTTTTTTTTACAGCGTTTCATTAAATTTAATGAAATGGGAATAGAAGCGCACGTTTTTGATACGGTACGTTGTTTAACCGTTCCATTTTTTTTTTTCCATTTTTCTCTCGCCTTGCTTCTCTCTGCAAACGAAAACGTTATAGCGATGAAATCGAAATGCAAATAAAATAAAAAGCCGTAGTGCAACAACATTTCAGAAACGATAAGTTGAAATGCAAAACAAAATGGGTATTTTTTTTTATTTTAGATTTTAAACGAAGCAAGATTTTTTTGCTAAATAAATTTAACGATATTTTCACGAATTTTTATTTAGTATATAAAATCGCTGCTTTAAATAAAAATAGCTGTTTTTCTTTTTTTTTTTTAAATGTTTGCCAGTTTGTGGTTAGAGTGAATGGCGTTTAATTTAATTACTTGTAGGCTATTATTATTATTATTATTTTTTTTTTGCGTTTTTATTTCTTCATGCAGGCTTACACTTTTTGAGGTTGGGTGTAGTTAGGAAAACATGGTTCGTGTAACATATTACCGTATACTATTATTCCGTAGAAGTATTAAAGTAGTGTAGGGCTATATTAAGTGCAAGCGGCTGGGGTTAAGAAATTTGAGATCAATATTCAAGCTCTCGTTGTTTCGAATCCAACTTTTCTTACCGGATGAAAATGACGGTGATGCAGCGCAACGTGACATTGTAAACTCCGTGTAAAGGATTTTCCGAAACAAATGCTATTCATTTTGCGCTTATCTAGTGACAGTTTCGTTACCAGCGAATGTTTTTTTTTGGCTGTTCAAATGCTTTCATTCGTACAATTCAAGATGAAATTTTCTTCTTCATCATTTTGTATTCTTTAGTCGAATTTTAAATTTAACTTTACTACCGACGCTAGGCACTTTTTGAAATCTTCCATCACAAAGGAGTTATTATTATTATTATTTCGCACTCTCATACATAAAATCGATTGAGAAACTTTTTCTGTCTCATTTTTTCTTATTTAAAGAAAGAAAAAAAAAGTTTTAAAAAATGACATTTTTGATGCTGAACTGTAACGAGTTCAAATGTTGAATGGTTCCGACGGTTTGATGATAAATTTTTTTTTTTTTTTTTTAAAAAAAGGGAAAAATTTTTATTGATTAGTCGAGCGGAAAATTATAACGCGGAGCGTTTTATATCGAATTTGATGTTACTGGTATGATTAAATACCTGTAAGCTTTTTTTTTTGGTACAATATGTGTATCTAATCAAGCAAACATTTAATTAGACGGTGAATATTTATTTACAAGTTGTTCTACATAGAACAATTTTTTTTTTTCATTTTTTAATTTAAAAAAGAAAAGTAAATGCTTCTCAACTTTTGATTATCACAAAATTAAATTTCAATTTCCAAATACATGTAGCTTAAACGTTTACAGATGTCAATACAATTTATATTTAAGTTTAAAATGTTTTCGAGTAACTCGTTGCGTTATTAGAGAAGGTATATCATATTTATGATCTATAATAATTATCTTTTGATATGACAGTTTTGCAGGCAGGCTGCAGTTTTGATGCAATATTTGAGCTTTAATTGCTAATCAAAAACGAGTTTAAAACAGGATTAAATTTTTTTAAACATTTTTTTCCAATATACAGTAGTGTTAATGTTACTGAAAGGATTATGAAAGGACAAGTTTTATATCCATGTAGGACTAAATTTATTTGTTTTTCTAATGCTGTACTAAGTTTTGGCGAATGAAATTGTTCGGTGTTGAATAAACAATAGAACATTCCAAAGTGTTGTTGTGTGCATTGACAAACAGAAGCTACAAACAAAATTTTGTTTATCTCTAAAGGTTATTTTCTAATATTTTCATCACGTACAGCTGCGGACTGAATAATGTGGTGGCCGATTTTTACAAAATGAGATATCCCTATACCCGGATGTCGAACTCTTTTTTTTTTTTTAAAAACAATAAAGTTTACCAAATGTGATAATAAACCCAACCTTAAAAAAACAAAAAAACTCGTTTGCACTTGATTTTGCAGGTGACAGTCTTTAAGGTTATCGCTTTTCACCTTTTTAACAAATTAATACAATTGCTGTGTTTAGTCAAGTGCGTGAATATCATTCTTATGAATTGTTTATGATTTTATAAATCGGCGCATCGCTTGAATTAGAGCACGCGTTGAATTAATGCTTCGATTTGCATATATTAAATGCTTGATTTAAAAAGCTAATGACATTTTGTTGATAAAATAAAATTGGGTTCATTCAGTCACTTTAGTTTGAAATTGCGTCGTCGCGGTGTTTAGGGCATGCAATTAGCGTTACACCCTAATATTTCGTTGTCACTAGATTTCTAAAACTAGGGTAATCTTGATTTAAGTTGTGGATGGCAACAAAAGCGGTTTTACTAAACTGGAGATTTTCTTTTCTCCCGTTCAAGAAGATTTGGTAAAACTACTTTCTCGAAAAAAATCAAAACAACAAATTTTATGAGTAACCACAAGTATTTTTCAAAATAACGTCGGCATTTTAAATCACGGCGGCACAAAACCATTAATTCTGTAAGTTTTGTTTCTTTGGAAATAATCTCAGATTCGTATACAAACGAGATTTAAATAAAACTATCGGGTGGCGCAAAAAAAGTGGGACCCCTCCAGAAAACTTGCAATATAACCAAATTATGTTTTTGGCGAATTTAAAATTGTAAAATTTTCTTTACTTCCTAGCTAAACCTTTGACGTCACTATTTCATTAACTACCTATCGTGGTTTTTATAATATAATATTCTTTTTAAAGTTTTTACAATTTTTTTTACAATAACAAATATAACAGGGGGTCCCACTTTTTTTGCGCCACCCGATAGATCTGGCGTACGTCTACGAAATTTAATTAAAATGGTTTATTCTCGGAGAAAGGTTTTTACCAGAAGTAGAAAACCTTAAAAAAAATTTAATGCAAGACACCTTTTTTGAAAAAATATTTTTTTTATCTTTTCGACTTGTTAATGGCATACTAGAATTTTGCTTATAAAAAGTCCATAAAAGTAAATAAAGCAGAATTTACAACCAAAAAGTTTGAAAGCAAATAGAAATGTAGAACGTTTGACTTGGCGCTTTCTGTAAATACATTGTAATATTATTTAAAAATTTATAATGCAAGAGATACAATGTACTGTAGGTGAGAAGGGGTCTCAGTCCATTAAGACCCTGTTTTATTAAACTTTTGACAGGAAAAAACAATGTGTTTGATTTTCCAAAAAATTATTGTCAACTGGCATTTGTCAATTTGTAACAGTTGTCATAATTGTCACGTTTGTAAGTTTTATGAAACAGGGCACCGGGGTAGAATTTTGTAGTACAGTACATGTAGTATGAACCTCGTCATTTCAACAACCCAAAGTGAGTCACTGAAACGTATTAAAATAATAATAATACACTTTAAATGTAAAGCAGAATTTAATAATAAAGCTTGTTATAAAGCATCGTAATACCTTAATAATGAATAAAATGACTGATATATTTTATGGACAACTTACAGTACAGTATATCAAATAGTAGGAGTACATACTGTACATTAAATAAATTTACCGTGTACATGTATTTCAATTCGTCTGGAGGGGGTTTTTTTTTTAAATGGGATTTTGAGTTTTAAACGCACACATTAAAAATGCGAAATTGCAGACAAAATAAAAATCAGTTTTGACAGCCAGATGTGTCTGCGGGAAAATCAATGACGCGTAGCAAGCTTAATATTTTAGTTATGCCTAATACAAAAATTAATTTAGCTAAAACATAATGTTATTACTGTATAATAATATGGCAATAATTTTCCGGTGATTAATTATCTTCTATTGCAGCTTATTTATTCATTTGTATTAATTTCTTGCGTGACGATTTCTATTTGAAGATTAATGACTACTGTATACGTTAGCTATAGAAGCTCAGTTCATTCATTCATTAATTAAATAATGAAGAATTAAATAACGGTTTTCTGTATTATGTTAAATACTGTGCATTTATTTCTGATATAATTTTTAACGGATGCTATACGGTAAACTTATATCTTTATTTGCAAAAATAGGCGATTTTTAAAATAGTTTTTTTGTTATTTATTTTTCTTATTTAGATAAATGGTTGTTGTGTTTATACAGTAATATTATAAGCGATGGCATATAAAATTAAGTTATTATTTTAATTCTATATTACCAAGTACAGTTTTGTTATAATATCATTTTCCGTGAAGATAAAAGATAGGAAGTTACACAGACTACAGTACTGCATTAAAAAATTTCATTTAAATAATAATTATTATTATTATACGTTTGAAACTAGTGGTTTACAACTTTTCGCTTCAGTTTAACGAGTTTTGTGAATTTCCTTTAAAATTTTCCTATTTCTATTCAAATCAATGAGTTCAAAGTGTTAATTTATTGGGCGAATATATTGAAAAAAAAAAAGAACGAAATTAATGGATATTTTAAATTAATTTTATACAATTATTATCTTTTGGGTGGAGACGAAATTTGGAAGTTTACTTCTCATAAAATGTATATCATGAATAATAATAATTAATTAAAGGCATAGACAGAATTTCGTAATCGGTGAATTGGCAGACAGGTTTTAAGTAATAATTCCACTGACCTCCGTTTGTTGAGGATCGACATAATATTATTTTTAAGTAAGAAAAAGATTGTTTAGTAAATAATTGTAGCGGAAAAAATTGGAGCAACATAATTGATGCTTGCACAGTAGGTAACATTTTATTAATAGCTAGCATTCGTCTTCGAATTTTTTTTTTTTTTATTTAAAAAATTGCATACTATAATTATAATATTTAAATCGTATACAAACACCATTACGTTTTAAGTACAAGCCTAATTTGGCCGATTAAATTGATTATAATAGAGGGGGATATTATTAAGTAATAGGACGAGGTAATTTGTTTTTTTAATATTACATTTGTATGTAAACAATAAATGTGGAAAATTCGATGAAAGAGGATTGAACAGAAATTGTTCGCGTGTTTTTGCGAACCGCTTTACCGATCAAGTGTAAATAAATTTATTTTTAAAGTTTGAAGTTGAGATCAGTGTTCGAATCATCTGTTGCATTCTTCTTCCATCGAGGTGTCTCTGCACTAATCTGCTATAATATCATTCGTTGATCTTTATTAAAATATTCGCAATTATCGACGTGTTTAAAGAAGTAGGAAGTGTTGTAGTATTTTAAAAAATTTCATTCGTGTGTAAATTTTGTTGATGAAATTACATCGAAGTTTGAATATTTGCAGGTTCTCCAGCCGATAAAGCTGATTTAGAAGTTGGAGATGAAATATTGGAAGTGAATGGACGGCGTTTAGAAAATGCAACTCATACGGAGGTTATCTCACATATTCATCAGGTAAGCCAATTTACGAATACTGTATTTGTAAATAAATAAATAATTTACAGAAAGCTTTTTTTACAAGCGTTATATGAGAATAACGTTACGAAAACATTTTTCGAATGTATTTAACAGGGTTTTATTATTGTTATAAAATAATTATGACGGTAATAATTACTATTATCATTCTATCAACAGCACAATTTATGCATTAGAATATCAATTGATAAAATGTACATTTAATTATTATTTACAATTGAAAGAACAATTGTTTGTCAGTACAATGATAAAATGTGTGTGCTACATTTTTATTTGCGCGATATTTTTCTAGAATGTATTCTTTAAGATTATTTAAACATTCTCAGATTTCCTAGTTTATTGATAATTTTTAAACCGAGGGGTAAACTCATCCGAAATCTTAAATTTTTAGAATAAATTGTTACAGTCTAATTTGTTATTTTTTTAAAAAATAAATAAATACAGTGCAGTAAAATATATTAACAATTTGTTTGCCACTGGCAAATTGGTTTTCTAAGAAGTTTATAGGTTATACTTTTTTTTTTTTAAGTCGCCGGATCTGAAAGATTTGAACTTTTGCACTTATTTTTAACTTTTCGAATAATGTATCGCAAGATACATAGCTTGAACTTAGGTTTTGACATTATTATTTTTAAAAGTTCAATGTTATCATTGCCTTTTAAAAAAGTAATAATTGAATCTTTAATTTATCGAACGAGTTTATTATGATTCTCGTAAATATTTATTTTATAGTGTCACAAAATGCATTATTTTATTTTATAATAATAAACTAATGTTTTGTTTGTTAATTTTTTTTTTTTAACAGTGTATAAAATCGAAAACCATTTGTTTGCGAGTAAAGAGAAAAACTGGAAATAAATTGGGTGAGTAACAATATTAGTTGTTTTTTTTTTTATCACCCTTTTATTAATTAATAATAATATTTACGAATTTAAATGTTCACCCCTTTCTCCCTCTGCTTTGTGTGTTTTGTACAAAAAGAAAAAAAAAAAAACCTGATTTTTAAAACGCTTCTACGCGAAATCATTAGATGGCAGCACATGTGATGTGCGATAAAGTGCAATAGGCGAACATGTGTTGAATTGGCGTGAGGCGTTTTTATAGAAGTTGTGGCTGCTGTTCGTTTGACCTTTTGTTTTGCTCAGGATGTATAGAAAGACCAGTCGTTGAAAACGCGTTTAAAAAAAAAAAAAGGTAATTTTCTTTTTACATTCAATTTTCTTTTACGTCGTGAGTAAATGGTAGATGCTTGACCTGGTTGCCACAGAAGTTGGTTGCGATCGTATTTTTATTTGGCGCGCGACGCTGTTCGTATTTGTGTGCGTGTGTATGCGAGTGCTGCTGCTGCTGCTGGTGCGGAGTCGTGCTCTTCGCGTTCAAGTGAGAGATCAGTGAAGAAACCTGTTTAGCTCCGGTATATTCTATTCTTGCGAGACACCTGTGTCAAGTAATTGCTATCCTAAGTAAATGTAAATAATTCCTCATTCATCCGAACGTATTCATTTCTTATTCATTCTTCGCGATACAGGTGAAATGGAGTTGAAGTGTTTCGTAATGGTCGTGTAAAAGTATACCTACACTTGGCGGAGTCAGTGCCATTCCGCTGAATTAAGAGAAGAGAAGAAAAATAAAAAGTTGTGCTTTCGAAAAAGTTGGGTCGAAAAATAGGAGCGGTCATCGCGAAATTTAATCGGTAGTTGTTCGAGTGAGTTTGGATTATAATATCATTTTGGGTTTACGCTGGAATAATAATTTTTGAAACACGCGGTAGGATTAATTATCAGCTTAGGCTTGTTGTCGTAAAGTTAACTCAAGGACTCGTACAAAGACCATAAGTAACGCACGGTTACACGGTGAGCTAAATAAGTTAAAACCTTTATAAGTTATGTTTTGTACGTATGAACGACACATCTGGTTGTTGCCAAGATGTGCTCTCATGTTTTCTCTGCATTTTAAATGCGTCCAAGAATTTTCATTGGTGAATAGCTCTCTCTCTCTCTCGTTCTGGTGAAATCCGCATGCGAATGTAATGAGTCATTCACCAAAAACCTTGAACAGGTAATTAGGTAGAATCTTTTGCTAATAATTATTATCAAGAGACATTGTTTTTAGTGAAATTATTTGACGACGATTTTAACACGTGTAAATAGAAAGGAAAGATTTTGGTATGGAGAATCGAGTTGTAATGTGAAATTGAAGCTTGAAAGCAAAATGCGAAGTACAGTATAGCTGTCGACAATAGAGAGGAAGATAAATTTTGAATAGAACTGGGTAAGGCACCCCCTATTTTGACATTTGCCTTTTTCTTTTTATCGAATTCTATAAGAATTTTGCACTTGCAGCAGATGAAACTGCACAGTCTCAATTTTCAAAAGCGCAAAGTTTGACGTTATGACTGGAATAAAATGAAGGGGGGAAATAAAAGTAGTAGAATTTTTATTAATAACGTGCGTACGTGTAATTGGAAACTTTTAAAAAAATGAGCACAATCACTTTGACGAGTTAAAATGTTTTTGTTTTTTTTGATTAACAATTTATCTCGTAGTGTAGTTATAATAATTATCTTGCAAGGTGACTACGGTATAAAAATGATTCATTTTTTTAAAATTTAAAACTCCCCGTGCATTCTAGAATGTATTAAACAATAAATACGTAATATTCCGAGATTATTGTTAGACTTCTATGTCGCATTTTCAAGGTCTCTGAAAGAAAATCTTTCGAAAGAAAACGACCAAATAAATTTATTAACGAAGGTCGTACACATTTTATTGAGAAATAAATATGTGGGGAATTTGAAAATAACATTTAAGATTTATAACTTTTTATTAGAAATTTATTTATTTCTTAATCTTTTGGTTGGCTTAAAAATGTTTGAACAAAATTTTGAAAATGAACAATTATTAGGAAAGTTAATGGAATGTATGTTGATAATAATTAGCGTTTGACGTGCTGGAATTAATTGGATGGTTAGCAATGTGAATTATGTATCCTAGAATGTTTACAACAAAATTGTTTCGCAGTGGCAAAAGAGTAGCGGTAAAAAGGACTAGATTATGATTTCCGGTTTGTAAATGCACGGATCAATTCTTTGGCATGATTACCGAAAAAAGTTTTTTTTTGACAGTGTGAAACTAATGTGTAGTTTGGCTAAAACTGTTTTGGCAGGTCAGGTAGATCTACTCGCACAGTTCATGAAATAATTAAAACGATCCAGGAAGTGAACAGGCGAGGTTTAAAAGCGCCGCAGCATTGTTTGCCTCCTTATTTTTTTTTTGTTTATCACAGTACCTATACACGTAGTTTTTTTTTTAAAAAAAATTTGTTTTAGGGGAATATGCGACGCGCGGAAACGGGAAGCATTGATTACAGTATTTTGATCGAGAAACATGTTTTTTGAAGGAATTTTTTTTAAAAAAAGAAAAAATTGGGTGTCACCTGGAACAAAAAAATTCTATAAATATCAAATGTGGAAAGAGCTTCGTGGTGTAGGCAATACCACGAACGGAACGTGCGCGCACTTCACCGGTTTCGACCAAGTTCGTTAACCTAATTTCATTTTTAATGAATGCAGTGAGAACGACTGTTGGCAAAAAAAAATTTAGAAATACTGTATGAGAAAACACGTCATTCCTTCTCGCCCCCTCTCACTCCATGGCTCGGCCTCCCCCTGGGTCACTCGTCCACTTGTTGGAACAGTTTCAAATTTCAACGACTGGTGCATTTTATATACAGTACCATATTTTATTATGCTTGGCACAAATCGTTCGAACGTGAGCCAAATGCTTTCGCGTATTATCATGCTCCTAGGTGTGGTCACCCTACTATCCCCCTTCTCCCCCGCATAATTTTAAAACGTGATGAAAACAGTGTTGTTCAGAGAAGCGGATTGGGAAAGTCAGATACTGTACGCTTATTTATAAGAACTAGCAAAAAAAAATTTTAAATAGTTTCTTTAAAAAGCAAAGTAGACGGTGTAACCTAGAAAAAAAAAATCATTAAAATTTCATCGAATGAGATCATGCAAATCTTCGATTGAACTTATGAAAACTACCTTGACTTTGTCTAAATATTTCTGGAGTTGTTTATAATTGGGTATTATTTTTGAAACAGCCTATTAAATTATTTAGATTTTTTAATTTTTTTTTCTGGTAAATGAAATGTTATATACTGTACTTTATTGCAACATGTGAGGATTGGTGTGAGGTCTGGAAATATATTTTTAGAGTTTTTTTTTTAAAAAAAAAGTCCGCTGCCTACTTTTTCCTAGACTACGAAGGGATTGTCGTACAGAATGTGTTTGGTTGCATGAAGAGGTCGGGGAGACCAGCCAACGCACGAGATGACCGCGACAGATTGAATAATTTACGACCATTTTTGAAGGCTTGTTTATTTACATTTGCGGTTCGACGTTTTAACTAAGCTACAATTCTTGTTTCTTTTAAAACTTTTTACGACATTTAAGTTTTAAATGGTTTTTTTTCTCTCTCTCTTTTTTAAGTTAAAAAAAAAAAAACTGAGTTATTTTTATTCAAGACTTTTATTTTGTTTTTGTCGACGAAATTGAGTTTGAATCGGATTAATTTGAATACTATAGAAGCGTGAATGTGTGACGTTCTGGTAAATTAGAATACAATTAAGTTACGAGAATGATATGGAAATATCTTAAGAGAATCTGTTTTAAGCGTCATTGTTTGAGGGGAAAAGTAGTTTTTTTTTTAGTAGCCTGGCCTTAACCATTTAAAGTATGAGCAGAAAAGTATTTTGTTAAAGGTTTATTTTGTCAAATTTGTATAGTTGTTTCGCTCACCGAACATCGTTATCTTCATCGCAGACAAATAGGAAAAGCATATTATGCTTATCTTGTCACGCCCAACTCGTGTAATATGCGACATATTTGAATTGTACACTGTTTATTTATACGGGAGGAAAGATATCTTGCTGTAGGGTGTTTGATGCTTCTATAACGAATCATCTTCGGGCAGTGAGATGTTATGATTTTAATGCATCCTGGGTATTCGAAAAAGGCGACTTAATTCGCTTTGGTAATGTCATTTTTGAGATTGATATTAAAATATTAAAAGTATCAGGGCGTGAAATTCATATGCAGTACGCGATTTTTATTTCTGAGAAGAGAAAAAATGTCAGTTTATATAATTAATGTTGAAGCATGTTTATTTTGAAATTGTTGGAGTGAGAATAATTATTAAAGGTTACAGTTAATAACGAAATATTATATTTTTGCAACGTAAAGAGAAACAAAATCCCCTTCAGACGTCGTGATTTGTAGGCTGTGAAAAAGTGCATTAAACACGTTTCGTCATAAATTAAGGCGAGTGCAACATTTTCTTCAATGAAAGGATTTCGCCAAACACCCTGGCATACGCGTTTATCGACCTAAAATCTGAATTAATTGCTCTTTTTTTAAAAAAAAAAAAAAAAAAAATTAATAATAATAATAATTGGTACCTGTTTGTTGTTGTTTTTGTTTGCGAATTTAATCTAATTTTGGGATTAATTTTTTTTTTTTTTAGCTTTGGATCTCGCTCAAAACAGTAACGTTCAAGATGCTTTTGTTATTGCCGTGGAACAACAAGCAAAAGAAAG
This sequence comes from Polydesmus complanatus, assembly GCA_034692225.1. Lineage (NCBI taxonomy): Eukaryota > Metazoa > Arthropoda > Diplopoda > Polydesmida > Polydesmidae > Polydesmus > Polydesmus complanatus. The sequence goes on along the minus strand of JAQGAZ010000345.1, from coordinate 23,802 downwards.
ATTGGAAAGATTATCAGCCTTGCAGAAAATTAAACCAGTCGATATGACAAAATTATCTCAACAGGTTAGTTCTTTCTATATAGAGTTTTTTTTTTTTCTTTTTTAATTTATAAATTTTGAGGATTTGTTTTATATGTGATCTTATTAAGAGGAACCGAGTAATTAATTTTTTATTCTCAAATTGAAAAATTTATATTCCTTTAAAATATACAGTAATTTTATAAAATGTCAAGTTCCGGATATTTTAGTTTTACAAATATTTTTATTTATTTTCCGGTTTAAATATTTTTTCAATTGGTGAGAATAAATTGCCGAATAAGATTTCTTGTAGGCGAATGAGTCAAATGTGACTGTAAAGTAAATTATCTGAGGTGAGAAAAAGAGTTAAATAAGGAAAATGCTTTTCGTTTCTCGCCTAAATGTTATTCATGGAAAAAGCTTAAGGTGAGGTTATTTACGCTGACCTAAATCAAATTTGGAAGCGAATAATTTTTAGACGTATTTTAAGCTTTAACACGATAAATTACAATCCCAGCTTTATTTATGAATGGCGTTAAAGCTTTTTGATCTGTTAAACGCAGATAAAATTGTGATTTCTATCAAGTTTGTTTTATAAATGTATATAAAATTCATAGCCGATGTTTACAGATTGGGTTGTTATTTTCCTGTCCGTTAAATAATTGATGAGATGCTGTATTTCGTTACCCTAATTAACTTGTTCAGCTGTCTCTTGTTATTTTCAAATTCTGATCGTTTGAACAGCTGAGAAAATCCATTCGTTTACGATTTCAAATACATTATTAATATTTCATTTTTAATTACATTATAGTTGAGCCAAGAATCGTCTTCTAGTAGTCAAGAATTGAATGGCATAATCGAAGATAGTCCTATCTACGTTACTTCAGTTCCAAATCTAAGCCAATCCACGGGAAATATCAGGGCTGCCGTGAAAACATCGGACCTGATTAGCCGGCCTCATCACAGTTCGGTGGGCGGAAGAACGTTTTTGAGTCCGAACGGATTTTTAGAGAATACAACCGACGAGAATCGAAGCGGGACTGGCCCTGTTACTACTGCGGCTGTGGAGGAAGAAATCGAATTGAAACAAAATTTTAGCCACGAACATCGGACTTCTTCGTCTCGCGGTAGCGGGCTAAGTTCAAGAAGTACTTTACCCCTGCCCGCTACAGCAGCTGTTCGAAATTCTTCCAAGCAGGCGCGTTCGAAATTACATTCGCAGCGTTCGAGCGATAGTAGCGAGTCGGATTCTTTCGCCGAAGAACCAATTCCTCCATCTCAGGAAGTCATTTTGGATCGCTCGCCTTCGGGAAGTGGCCGGTGGGGCAAAATGAAACATCGCGGAGATGTCGACGGGAGGGAAGTGATACACCGTGAAATGGCCGTGGACGTGCCGGAATCATTTAAAGGATCGTCGAAGGCGCCTCCTAAGTATCCTCCGCCCAAAAGCGGGAAAGATAGTGGTTCAAATTACTCGGATTCGCCGAAGAAATCTCGCGGCGGTCGAGAGAACGGTTCGTCGAATAGAAGTGTGGGAGATAAACACAGAGACATTCCGTTGCAAGATAGGTCGCACTCTCCTCATATCGTTAAAGGTTCGGAATCTGTGACTGGTAATGGAGTTCACACGGCTCCCCGACCTGCGCCGAGGACCGCGACCAGAAGTAGTCCTAATCAAGAAGAGACGTCTTTAACCGAAAGTCAAATGGATAGGATAAGGAAATATCAGGTTAGACGCATTTTCTTTTAAACTTTATTTTTTTTAAAAAATAATAGTAATTTTAATTTAATTTCGGTTCGTATGGGCAAAAATGACAAACTCGGGAACCAAAATTAAAATTTATCGATTTAATGTATAAGCTGCCGGGTACATGTGCATTAGTATAATTATTATTGAGCAATGTGCTTTCATTTAAAAAGGTTTTTATTTTTGCGTTGAACTTTCTGCTGCAGGTTAATGGTGTGGGTGTTTCTTTTTGCACGTGTTTCCGGCGCGTTGACGAAGTTACGTCTAGTTCAAATTACAAAAATGTTTTAAAATATTTCGGATTCCTCACGTTAGGCTACGCAAAGGTCACTTACTTAAAAAGTCACATTTTTTGTTACTGTTATTAAGGAATCTTAACACCAGCTAGTTATTTAAGTTAACATATTTTCTAAATTTGTCGAGTTCAAAATATTTTCAAATTCAAGTAAATTATAAACATCAGTTACGTGCCCAATTTTGATTTCTACTCTGTGTGGGACTAGTTATTTTTCTTGATAAAAATATTGAAATTACTATCTTTTTAATTTTTTTGTTTTTTTAAAAGTTGTAAAATCAATTTGTTTAATCTGGCTGTTCTTATTTTAGTTTTTAATTATATCAAGTTAGATTTTATTTGTTAAATTTAATCGTGTGAAACAGAATAAGCTTAATTAGGCTAACTAGAAAAATAAAATAGACACACGTGTGTGATCAATATCTACTGCCGTGCACGAGTTCATGAATTATCTTTTGCATTATTACTGGTTCTACTTTACTGTATTGAGCTTCACGAAAGGATGTAATATCAAAAGTTCAAACATCGCCTGAATTAGTCGGAAATTCTCATAGATTTCCTTGTCATTTTTATTTTTTTTTTGACGTTCCGGGGAACATGATGCATTGTTATGTCTACATAAAACTTCTTTTTTCATTTTTTGACGTTGTTGTATTGTAAAGCCTACTATTCGATTGAAGCCAAGATCATTTTTATTTTAGATTATAAAATGTTTTTTTTTTAAAAAAAAAAATTTTGCTTTCGTTATATGGCGACTATAATAAATCTTGCTTGTTTTCAATTTTCTTAAAATAAAAACTGAGGATAATTAATTTCTCCAGAATAAGTTTGCTTTAGATAGGCTTATTTTTTTAAATTTATTTTTAAAAGAGACTAACAATATTGTTTTTTTAAACCGTTTTTTATTTATTTGGGAGATAATTTTCGTTATCAGCAACAGCGAGAGGCCTTTTAATATTTTTTGTAAATACAGTATAATAACTACTTAAATATAAAGTGTACTTAAGATCATTCATTTGAAAACATTCAACGATTTAATCTAATCCAATTTAAATATTTACCTAGTTTCTGTACTCACAAGACTGCGTTTTGCCTAAGTTTTATTGAACTTTTATTTATTTTTTGAACTGGAATTTTTTATTTATGGTTAATAGTGCGTTTCGGATTTTCCGCAGGATCTACAAATTCCTTCTCGCATTCACAACTCTTTTCTTCATTGTTCGTGATTAAAATGTTTGGTAGACTTTTTTTTTATATACATTCATTTGATGGAATAGCTGTAGCTTAACATAGCATGAATGCGCGGCTCGTTTTTGTGGCGAAGAGGTGAAAAATAGGGAGTGGAGGACAGGTACTACGTATCAGGTGGTCGCGTCCGACTGAGGTGAATTCAGAGAGGTAATTTAAAAATAAAAAAAAGGGAGAAAAAACTTTCCCACAGACTTGTTCGTATGTTCTTTGAAGGTTTTGCAGTTTTCTACGCGCACAGGTACACGTTTTTTCCGCTCTTTCACCTTCATTACTACTGCCATAACAAACTTGGCGAATCATCGCTTATGTTGTGCACCTCTCTCGATGGGAACGTACTGAACGCTTGTTATTAGTGTTTGTGTGTGTGTACTTTCGTTACATGACCGCGTTTTCATTAGATGTTTTCTGACGTTTTTACGCGCTCAACTCGTGTCTTAAAAAGTTGGCGATTGTATTAATATTTTATTAGTTGTTAAGATTTGTCCAGATTTTTATCAGGAATAATGATTTATTAAACTTCAGGGATTTACTTCCAAGGTATTTCGTGAGTAGTTGCGAGCGCCCACCTTTCATTTCTTATCTTAACAAACTTGTTTCAACTACATACAGTATTATAGAACTGCCATACATGTACAGTATTTACTGTACAACTGTCACATTTGAGTATATTATACGCGATTTTTTTTTTTTACTAAGGAGGAAATACTTTTTATCATTATTTATATACCGGTATATATTTTTTTGTCAAATGTAAATAAATATTGTTTAGTTTACTAAATTTTTATACTTGTTCTTAAATTGTGACAGATGTTAATAAAAAGTGCAATAATTATTTTATAAGTTCCATGATATTAATAAGAAGCCAGTTTTAAGATGCATTTTATTTATATCGATCAAATTCCGTGACTCATTTTTAAGAGTTTCTCGATGTCAATATTTTAAAGCGGAAATATTTTATTGATATTTTTCTTTTTAATTGCAGGAAGATTTACGTAAAAGGAGAGAGGAAGAGGAACGTATTCAAAAAGAGCAAGACTTTTTGCGTGACTCGTTACGTGGTTCTAAGAAATTACAAGCGTTAGAACAAAATCCTCTACCGCAACTCTCCTCCGGATTTATAAACTCCGCGTTTGAACTTGAAGATGTAGAGAGTGCCAAACGAATTACTCGATCGCCAGCAACTTTAAAAAGAATTATTGGTATTAATATTTTTATAAATAATTTTAAAAAAAATTAATGCGGTATTAATTTGTGCGATTCAACTTGCAGGTAGTGGAGAATTGATCGGCATCTTACAGAGGCTTCATGGTCATTTGCGAACAAGTGGGCATAATATCGAGGATGAAAATTTAACGACGGTCGACTCTCTACTTAAAAATCCAGAATTTCAACAGGCGTTAAAGATTCATAATAAAATACAAAAATTGTGGTGCTTCCAAACTCCGCCATCTCCATTGTGTGCTGACTCACAGGAACTTGTGCAAGAGGTAAGGAATTATCAGTTATGATTACATATTTTCGTTACCGGTATTTTATCGTAATGAATTTCATTAGGTTGTGAACTCGTTGCACGAGTGTACACATCCAGAAGTTGCGGAATTAATAGATTTGCTCAATAAATACGAACTCGAAGGCTTGGTATACGCACACGACAAGATAGCTGAAAGAGAAGCAATTGTGGCTATGTTTCCCGATGACGAACTTTTGGAACGGGCATCTCAGTATACTGAGGATAGTGTAAAAATTGTTCGAATAGAGAAAACTAATGAACCTCTAGTAAGTCTGAAAATGTTATTGGTTTATTGAATATTTTGTAAACGATAAATTATATGTTTTAGGGAGCCACCGTGAGAAATGAAGGTGATGCGGTAATAATTGGTCGCATTGTCAGAGGTGGTGTTGCTGAGAAGAGTGGTTTGCTTCATGAAGGAGACGAAATTTTAGAAGTTAACGGTATTGAGATTAGAGGGAAGTCTGTCAATGACGTTTGTGACATTATGGTAATGGTTTGGTTTAAACCCCTTTTAAATGAGAATTTGTTTTAAGTTTTTTTTTTTTTTTTAAATTTCTTAGGCGAACATGACGGGCACTTTAACTTTTTTGGTTGTACCTAGTCATTTTGATGTTTCTAATTTATCGACAAGAAATGCTGTGGTTGGCTTTTTTTTGTTTCTTTTAAAATAAGATTTTTGTTTAAAATTTTATGTTGAAATAGATGCACATCAAAGCTCACTTCGATTATGATCCGGAAGAAGATATGTATATTCCTTGTAGGGAATTGGGCATATCATTTCAGAAAGGAGATATTCTCCACGTTCAAAATCAAGAAGATCCAAATTGGTGGCAGGCTTATCGAGAAGGGGAGGAGGATCAAACTTTGGCCGGACTTATTCCATCAAAAAATTTTCAGCAACAGTATGCTTGTTTTTATTTTCTATAGAGAATTATACGAGATAATTTTGACTTAATTAAAAATAATTTAATTCGAATATTTTAAATTCGTTTGGTTTAGACGAGAAGCAATGAAACAAACGTTAGTTGGTGATAAAAATAGTCAGGAAAAATCCAAAAAGGGAACGTTATTATGTGCCAAAAAGAATACAAAGAAAAAGAAGAAGAAAGGCTTATACAGTGCAAATTTTAATGATGGTAATTTATTTGAAATTGTTAATTAAAAGCGTTGGTGACAATTTTCGTGTTTAGATGTTGACGTTGAAGAAATTTTAACTTATGAAGAAGTTACTTTATATTATCCGAGAGCTAATAGGAAAAGGCCTGTTGTACTAATTGGACCTCCTAATATTGGTCGACATGAATTAAGGCAAAAGTTAATGGAGGATGTTGAAAGATTCGCAGCTGCCGTTCCACGTAACTATTATTTTAAATTCGATAATGCTAAAAAAAATTGTAAAAATTAAATGCGTTTTCATTAATTTATAGATACAAGTAGACCTAAAAAAGATGAAGAACTTGATGGACAAGATTATTGTTTCATTTCGCGACAGCAGTTTGAATCTGATATTTTAAGCCGAAGATTTGTCGAGCACGGGGAATATGAAAAAAACTATTATGGGACCAGTTTAGACGCTATTCGTACAGTCGTTAATTCAGGAAAAATATGTGTTCTTAACTTGCATCCTCAGGTTCGATTTTTAGTTTTATGTTAATAATTGCCGTTTTTAAACAATGCTTTTTTGTTATAGTCGTTAAAAATATTAAAGGCCTCTGACTTAAAACCATTTATTGTATATATCGCTCCGCCTTCTTTAGAAAAGTTGAAGCAAAGCCGAGCGAAAATGGGCATAACAGCTAAGGTAAGAGCTTTGAAAATACAATATATTTATCTAACTTGTTACACTACTAACAATTTATAATTATTCTTAAGGACGATGAACTAAAAGACATAATAGAAAAAGCACGCGAGATGGAGGAGAATTACGGACATTATTTTAATTTGGTTATTGTAAACTCGGATTTGGAGAGGACCTACAATGAACTGTTACACGAAATAAATATTTTAGACAGGGAACCTCAATGGGTGCCGGCAGCTTGGCTTCCTAATGAAATCAACTGATTTTTATGAAAGTTCAATGGCGTAATTTTTAAGCTGCACGTGTAAATAATTCTGTATTGTTAAAAGCTTTATTATTGTAGTTGAATCTATAATGAAAATTTGTTACAAAAAAGTACCAAAATACTATTGAGGCAGACGAGTTAATTGAGGTTATTGCTGTTCGGACGTGTACAAAATGGAAGGCTAGTTTCTTTATTGACATTATCTAATTATTTCATTTCATTCTTCTTTATGTGCCACAAATATGTTCAGTCTTTCCAAGTATTGAAGTGAGCAAAGTGGTCACAAAGATTGTCCTTCAAATGTTTTTTTGTACATAATAATGAAATGTGCGCTGTTTAATAGATGAAATCTATATTAACCTAGTTTATCTCCTCCCACCTGTTCATTTATCATTATTTTGTACAGTATAATATACATCACCATAAGTATTCATATGCAAACTGATGACCACATAGCCGTTTTTGACGATTTTATTTTACACTTCTACTGTAATTGAATTAGTTTGTCGGTAATTAAGTGTTTGAGAAATCTTTCTTCGTTAATGAAAAGATACCAGAAAATCCCATATTTGTGTACTAACTTATTAATTAATCTACCGTACTTTAAAATAAGTTTTCTTTCATTTTCATGGCCATCGTTTGTATTTTTAATGATAGATTCAAAGTTTACTTTATTAAATCTATTTTATTCCGAGTTCTTTAAGTACAGAATCTAAATGCGAAAGTAATTCTTCATCTGACATACTAAAATCATTATCAGACCAAATTTCACGAAGCTTCTTCAAAATAGAAGAATAATGTTTTCCAGTCTTGATGCCTTTCTCTTTCAGCGTAAAGCCATTAATAGGGAATTTCGGAGGTTCCCACGCCTGGAATTGTTTAAGCAAGTCTTCTTCTCCACGGTATTTAAATACTTCACAAATCCATTCTTGAACGTGATGTCTCTGATGATTGCTTTCGTAACATAACTTTTGATAGGGCCTCAAAGCTTTCTCATGCGGCTTATCATCTCGATGAGTTACGACGAATAAACCTAAATCCCTTTCATAGGCACTGAATTTCTGACGAAGATGGAGTTGCATCATCTAATTACAAAAAAAAAAAAGGGTAAGTAGGATAAATTTTCTTAATAGATTTTTAGTCTTACTTCTTTTTCGTTATTTAACAATGCTGCCAATAGTGTTATAGGTTGCGGCTTTAGGTGTTGAGCACGTTCAAAAACAGTTTTAAAATTTTCTACGTTTGGTGAATTCGGTAGTCCTATAAATTTTTTTTTTAAAAAATATTTAAAGCAACATTTTCATTAATACAGTATTTTGAGTTTTTCGAACCAATATAAGGAGCGAGGCCTGTGTTGAGCATAACTGGTATTAAATTTCCAACATGATTTCCAGCTAATATTTTTTTCAATTCAGACCATATGCGTTCCCCGGAAATTCCTATAAATCAAAATTATTTTTACCAACGTTTATATATATTTTTTTGACAACTATACTAACTCGCTAAACCATCAGCAGTTTCTTTAATTGAATCTAATGTGCTAGTTTCGTGATTATTTGGATGATCCGCAATTCGGCCATAAAACCTAATACGATTTTTAATTTAAAAATATATTTTTTTTAAAGTGTAGAGCTTTTATTACCTAAAATAACGCAAAATTCTTAAGTAATCTTCACGAATTCTAGTAGTTGGGTCTCCTACAAATACCACTCGTCGTTTTTTTAAATCTTCGATACCATTAAAATAATCGTATATTGTGCCTTCAAAATCTGATTTAAAAAAAAGAAATTTTAGCCGTTACCACTTTAGGAATTCATTATTTTACCTAAAAATAAAGAATTAATTGTCAGATCTCGTCTGTTTGCATCTAATTGCCAGTCAGTAGTAAACTGAACTTGCGCCCTTCTTCCGTCAGTAACAATATCAATTCTTAGCGTTGTTACCTTAATTAAACAAATTAAATTTGTCAATAATGATGCAAGTTCATGCAACTAACAATAATTTCTCTACCTCAAAGTTGACTTTATCGTTGATTCTTGCAGTTACAGTACCGTGAGCTTCACCGTTCTTGTTTAAAACCCTGATTCCTAATTAAACTTTTTAGACTATAACGCGCGCAAAACAAGGTAATATATTTAGAAGTACTGTATACCTTCTAGGCTAAATAGATTATTCATTTGATCTGGAGTAGCTGTAGTAGCAAAATCTAGATCTTCAGGTATTTTATCCGTTAATAAATCCCTAACAGCTCCGCCGGCGATTCGTAATTCATAATCATACTTTTTAAATAAGCCGATTAGTTGCTCAAGTTCAGGTGTAAATAAACTTTTAAAATGAGGACTGTCGAGTTTCATCTTGGTAGGTTCTCTTCGCACAATAGATGAAAGGGAATTCGAGTTTTTGTCAAACGAATACTTTCTTAAGAATCCTTTTTTAATTAAAATATTCTGCGCCAGAAATTTAAAAGATGAGAAATAGTTACTAACCAAGCGCATGATCAAAAAAGCAAACCTAAAATCTCTACCGCGCTGGAAACCACGGAATCAGCTGAGAGCACGTTGATTTCTTTTCCGGTACAATGTATGTGAATAAACTGCCAGTAGGTGGCGCTACGAGTACGAGTCAATGCGTGATAAATCGGTCATAATGTCGGTCGTTCAAGCATAGCTTAGTACTGTAGTGGTTCAATACAAGTTAAATGACTGGATTGTGTGATCAGATCAAAGAAGCGATCTTAGAACCCGGAACCAAAATGGATGAGACGCGGACATTCGAACTTATGAAAGAAGAGCATTGAAGAGATTTATTGGGTACGTTGCCATCTAATTTTTTAATCATAATTTTTTAACTAAATAATAATTAGTAATATAAGAAATTTGTTTATTCTGCGCTTTTATCTGTGCATATTTTATAAATTACTATAAAACTGTATCCGACGCCACACACAGCTAAACAAGCGGTTGTTCCAAATAGAAATTTGTCGGTCTTGCTTCCTTTCAAATAATTTGGCACCCCTTTGCTACCCTAAAATAGGAAGTACGATAAGTATTTATAATAAATTAATGCTTGAAGTGCATGGATGTGATACCCCAAATCTTTCTGTAAGTTTTTGAAAGAGCGTAATCGGAGGCACAGTTCGCTTCGTCCCTGCATGATGCATATTCCTAGCGAGCAAAATTCTCTGCACTGATGAGCAACACTGCATGAAAAGTGGTTAGTTATTAGCCGGCGTATAATTTTTAATTTAAGAGATTATTACTTTCAAAATTTCCATAATTGCAGCAATCAATAACTTTCTAAGCAAAAATTAAGACGATTGTTGCACAGGGATGGTGGGTTCCATCTTTTCAGGTAGCAGCTGATGGCTCATGACTCGATCCGTTCACATACCTCTGATCCGTTGAACGATATTTTACTGTGTCGTTGTTTTTAAACTTAAAAAATAATTTGTCAGAAAGATTTTATGGTTCCCGGAATCAAAACTCACAAAACTGTTGTTTTTGAAGTAACGTAGGGGAATGCAGTGCTTTCCATTTCTCAAAAAGATTTTTGATCTCATTATTAAAATACAGTTTTGGAGTGGATTTTTATAGTACTGTCATGTACTGTACTTATAAAAGTTGCAATGAAACGATTTTCTTTTTTCTACCCAAAATATTTTCACATTTACACATTAAAAAACATTTAAATTATATACAGTTTATTTATTTTTTCTAATAAACAATAAATGAGTTTTTAGGAAATATAAGGCGTAATTAAAGAAATATCCGGGAAATCTTCTTTGCTTAATTTGTATTGATGTAGTTCGATATCAACTCGTAAATCGCTATCTCCTCTCTTTTCTTGGTATTTAGGTAAAGATTTTAATGGGCAAGCCATCGGAAGTGTGTAAAAATAAGGGTGCAATAAAGCCTATAAAAAAATAGAAAAAGTAAATTATTTTATATAGAACTGCAGGCATATTATATTTCATAACTTTATTTTCAAAACCTACATCATTAGCTAGAATTCTCTTATCAGGTGGATAATGTAAAAATTCTTTTAACAGATCCACCGCGTTTTGACTGGCATCGGGAACCACGTCTTCCATAGGAACGCCATCCATCTCCGGAAAAGTAATTTTATTATAATCCGGCAAAGTAGTCAACTCCTAAAATAATAGTAATTAAATTATTATTATTATTTTTTAATTTAAGCGTTAATAATATTGTCAATCGAATTTTTGCTCACTGGCCATGTAGTTTTCGAAGGGGTTCCGAGTGTTCGCATTACTATACACAACTGATCTATATCATTTTCACCCTTTAAAAAAATTATTATTGATACGTGTACTTTAAAAACTTAATATTAAAACTTACGGGAAATAATGGAGAATGATTTAACATTTCACCAAAAATGCACCCAATTGCCCTGAAAAATATTATAATTCAAATTTTTCGATATCGATCAATTTGAAGAAAAAAAAAAGCAGATGTTACCATAAATCAACTGCTTCGTTATAATGACGAGCACCAAATAATAACTCTGGAGATCTGTACCATCTATAAAATATAATTTTCCATTTTCATTATACAGTATAACATTTTTTATTTAATTAATTTTAAGTATAAAAAACAAACAAACAAAACCTAGTTGCTACTTGGTGACTGTATAGTCGTTCTCCTTCTTGAACCATCACTCGCGCTAAACCAAAATCAGCTACTTTCAGAACTCCATTACTACTGAGTAAAAGGTTGGCTGGTTTTAAGTCGCGGTGAATAATATTCAAACTGTGGCAATATGAAACTGCTTTTAGCAGCATTTGCATGTAGGCTTTGATTTCACAAATTTGAAATTTGTTGGTTGCTTGGCGCATAACTTCGGCTAAATCAGTTACCATATATTCAAATACTAAAACAAAGCCTGATCCGTGAGGAAATACGTCTAATAACTTTACAACCTATTTTCAATTACAAAATACAGTTAGTGAAAATATAAAATAAATTTTAGGATCGAGATTTAAAAAAATGAAGTTTACGTGTTCCGAGTCAATTGCTCTCAATGTTTTAATTTCTCTAGAAAGTTTAAAAACAATTTTAATCAATTTATTAAGCTTTTTTTTTTTTTGTCTGATTTAATAATATACTGTATTACCTTAAAGCTGAATTTGGGATTCCGTTTTCAAAATTCTTTAAAGGAACTCGTTTCATTGCAACTATTTTTCCAGTCTTTTAAAATTTGTAATCCTTATTTTATGATTACAGATTTTTTTTAAAAAAAATTTGAAATGATACCTGCAAATTTGTGGCCTTTAAAACTACTCCATGAGCTCCTTCACTAACTCTACCTATTATATTATAACAGTTCATTTTTATAGAAAGTTTAATTTTGACAACTTTTGTAAACAGATTTTCCAGTTCGTTTTAGTTGTAACCATGACAACACATAAGAATAAGTAATTCCTACCAATACGTTCCGCGACATTTGGATCACGTGTGCTGTAGCTCCGATTCCAAAGTTGAATCATATGTCGCGGTACAGATTGGTGCGGACAATTTGTCGTTTTTACGACACAAAAGTTTTTTTTATACTGTATTTATTGTAAATACTTTACATATTTTTACTACAAAACGAGTGTAATTTTTAAGGATTTCTTTATTTATATTTAAAAATGTATGCCTGAATGTAAAACCCCTAAAAAGTTTAATTAAATTACTTGTATAAAATTAACATAACTTCCTGTTTACCGCCTACGTATTTCCGTTTTATCGAAACTTTCGCGCGCATTTTGCTTGTAAACGTGATTCACCGGATTTATTGACAAAATACTTTTACCGTATGTGGCATTATATATTTCATTACTGACTTTTAAATATATTTATATAATTAAACGTTATTTAGGAAGAAGAAGAAAGTCGCGAGAAGATTGCAGAACCATTCGATCTACGAGTTGTAATCACTCTATGAAAAGGAGCAAAAGGCAACTTTGTGCAAGGTACAAATTTAAGATACAGAATCGTGAACCGTACAGAATGTGTGTGTGACTTTTTAATTAGATTAGGGGGAATATTAAGAAGAATTATTCCTAGGAATGATTGTTGTGAAGATACATACGTTACGGGTGTAGTCAATTATAAATAGTGACCATTATACGCGCGTTTAAAAATGCCTCGAGTCAAAAACAGCGAGACTGCCAATAAGAAACCTCGTCGTTCACGAAGTTGTAGAAATAAAGACGTAATTCTATCTAGTAGTGATAGAATTTTGAGAGGAAAAGTTAAACCTCGGAGTGAGAAATCTCCCGAGACGGTAAAATGCAGCACTCCTGTAAAATCTTCACCGAATTCGAGTTCCAGAGAAAGCTTTGGCAGCGACAGAGAAAATTTACTTATTCCTCTATCTCCCATCTCTGCTTGTAGTAACACCAGGTCCAAAGGCAAGTTATTATTACATTTTATTTGAAGATTTTATTTATAAATAAAAGCAGTTTTATTTATTTATTTTTTTGTTTACAGGGAAGGTAAATTCTAAAAAAGTTAAAAAATGTAGTTGTACCACTAGAAAGCCACTAGATGATATATTTGACGGGAATTATAATGCTGGCGAACCCAAATGGAAAGAAAACAGGCGGCGTACTTACAGCAGAACAGGGGAAACTTCCAGTGATCCTTCTTCTCCCGAACTGAAAGATCCATTTTCTTTATTCAGTAGCCCCAGTGAACATCAACCAAAGTGCACATCGCTATACACATCGCCAGCTAAAATTTCCAAGCCAAAATGTAAAAAGCTTGACAAAAAAGTAAGTTTTTATTTTAACATTTGAATAAAAATTAATTTTTTGATTTTTTTGTTTTATAATGCTCGTAATAATTCTAATGTTACATTCTTTTGATAAAAGTTCGAAAAGGAATTTCAAGATTGGTGTAAACAGTTTTCAGAGGACTTGGAAGTGGCAGCTCAGACGGAATTGATCATCGAGTGAAGTTTGTGGGCAAATTTATCCAAATTCGTAAAGTGATATTTTCTAAGGACGAGCAAGCACAATCTAACGAATTCACCAACATTCATCATTGTATATTTTTATTCGGCGGAGTTTCGCCGCATCCATGCCTCGCATTGCATTTTTTGTTTTACTTGAATAATTGCAGTGCCGGTATATGAAAATTGAATATTTTAAATACATTGTATAGAAATGAATGCTACCATATTTTATTATGTCTAAAGAGCTTTCCACGCATTAACTCAACAGAACTGCTGATGAGCAGAACCACTATGGCAGAACTACAATACGGTAGTTCTACATGACTACCGGTAGTTGAAATGCTGTAGTTGCATTAGAAAATAATACTGTAGTTTTGTAAATGGCAGGTAATTTTATTATACGTTAAGTTGTAATGCGTTAAAACTTAAAAGTATTTTGCATAATAATATTATTCCGAAGTTCCGAACTTGACCTTTGCGAAAGTGCTGCCACTTCATGGGGTGGTCATTACACGCGTTTGCATTGATATTTCCGGGAGCGGTACCGGCATGTTTTAAATTGTTTTGAGAAGTCGTTTTATTTATGAGAAGAAAATGTTTTATTATTTAAAAGTGCTGCGTTTAAAAAAAGTTTCGAAAACGTTTATTAAATATTATTGTGAAAAAGTTCAAAAGAAGTATTCTCAGACGGTTTTCTTACCAAAAACTGCACTTTCCCTTAGATTGGATGGAGAGAAACGAAAAGAGATGGATGAACACGTTCTCAAAGTAAAGCGAAATTCGTAAAAAGCTTAATTAATGACATAATTGTTACTGATATTTTTAGGAAGGGAATTTTAGTAACTTGTACACTCATTATGAAATCTCAAGAGACAAAGTATTCGTATTACATGACGGACCCCCATATGCAAATGGTAGTCCTCATATAGGGCATGCAATAAATAAGGTTGAATGTCATTGGATGGTATTGGTTTTCTATAAAATATTTAATTTTTGTGTTGATTATTAGATTTTAAAAGATATTACGAATCGGGCAAAATTACTTCAAGGTTATCAAGTTCATTATGTGCCAGGTTGGGACTGTCACGGTTTGCCTATCGAATTAAGAGCTACTACAAATGAAACTGACCAAACAGCAAAAGATCGAAATGATTTACAAGAATCAATGCACATTCGAAATCAAGGTTGTTTTAAAATATAAATTTTTTTACATATGCTTTATATGGATTTTGTTGTAGCGAGAAAATTTGCTGAGGAAGCAATTCAAATTCAAATGTCTGCATTTAAAAGATGGGGAATAATTGCTAACTGGGACAAATGTTACTATACGTTTAATAAAAATTACGTAGCTGATCAGCTATCTTTATTTTATAAATTATATTCAAAGGTAATTGAGATAAATTTGGTCTATAGAAGTTACATTTTGAATTTTTACTGTATATTGAAAAACAAATTTTGTTTTAGGGTTTAATATTTAGAGATTTTAAACCTGTTTATTGGTCTTATTCAACAAAGTAAGTACACTGATACAAGAATAGAAAAAAACTTAATTATTATGAGAAATAACAGTTTTTATAAAATTATTTTTACTAGGACAGCTTTAGCTGAAGCTGAATTAGAATATAACAGTAAACACAAAAGGTTACAAATTGTTTTTGCTTAATTTGCATAATATTGAATGTGATTATATTTTATAGCACGTCTGTTTATTTTAAATGTTTATTGAAACCGAGGTCGGAATTATTTGGAAGCGGTGATGTATATGCTCTCGTTTGGACTACTACTCCGTGGACTATACCCTGCAATAAAGCGATATGTTATGCACACGAACAAAAGTAATTCAACTTTTATATTTCTTCTATTTGCTTAATATAAGTTAAAATTTTACAATTTACATTTTAGATATTACGTTGCTCATTGCATTTCATCTAACGAAAAATATTTGATAGCGCAAAATTTAAAATCGAATCTAGAAAATACTTTATCAAAACAGTTTTTAATATTAAAAGAAATAGACGGTAATTGAAATATTTTATTGAAAGTGTACAAATTAATAGGAAATATTTTTTTATAGGAAATTTGTTAAAAGATTCATTTTATTATCATCCGATTACAAATAAAGAATTTCCATTGTTACCTGGCAGACATGTAACTACAGATGTTGGCACTGGTCTTGTTCATGCGGCCCCAGCCCACGGTCCGGATGATTTTCTAATTGCAGTTGAAAATAAAATTCCAGTAGTAAGAGTGCTGTAAAATAGATATTCGGTAGAATTTACAACAATCTAAAAATGGAATAATTTAGGAATGCTTTGTGGACGAAGAGGGCAAATATACAAAAGAAATGGGTCCACTTTTTGAAGGAAAATTTGTTTTAAAAGAGGGAAACCAAACAGTTTTGAATCTTCTGGGTGATAAAATGTTATTTAGTGAAAACTACATTCATAGTTATCCATATGATTGGAGAAGTAAGAAGCCCGTAATTATTCGCGCAAGTTCTCAATGGTTTTTTGACGTGGATCAAATTAAGTCTAAAGCCATTGTACTTTGAAATATTTGTATAATTTGGTATTTGAACAATTGTAATTATTAATTGAATTATTTGCATTTTTAGAACTCGTTAAATGATGTAAATGTATTTCCTCCTGAAGCAAAAATGGCAATGATCGCTCAATTAAAAAATCGACCGTTTTGGTGCATCTCTCGTCAGAGGGTTTGGGGTGTTCCAATACCTGTATTTTATGATACTGAAACCAAAGATATATTATTTAATAAGTATGACTTTATTGCTTAACTTGGACAATCAATTTAAGATAAATTATTATTTCTGCAGGGATATTTTGGATCACTTAATCAAATTAATGGAAAAGCATGGGACTGACTTTTGGTGGACTTTGCAGGATGACATTTTATTACCAAAGCATTTATTAAATGAGGCATCTAAATCTCGTTCATTTGAAAAAGGTAGCGACATTCTTGACATATGGTTTGATAGTGGATCTTCTTGGAACCATGTTCTTAAAGGTAATCAAAAACTTTAGAATTGTTTATGGTTTTATTTTTAAAAAATGTTAAATAAATCTTTTTGAATTAAAAATTAAGATTTTAACGGAGAATCAGACATTTTATTTGAAGGAACTGATCAAATTACTGGTTGGTTTCAATCAACTTTGCTTTTAAGTTGTGCTTCGAATGATAAATCTCCTTACAAGTAGGCTGTAGTATTTTAATTTATTTGAATATTTAAATAAAATTATTTTAATTAGTTTTCTTATATTTCCAATTTAAGGAATCTTTTTATACATGGATTTGCAATTGACGAACAAGGAAAGAAAATGTCTAAATCCGTGGGTAACGTTGTTGATCCAAAAGTTATAACAGATGGTGACAATAAAAAACCTTGTTATGGTGCGGATGTTTTGCGATGGTGGGTGGCTGCTCATGGCATTGGGCATTTAACTATTCCAGTAGGAGATAAAATTATGAAAATGTGTTACGAAGATGTACAAAAGGTCTAATATTATTTTATAAAGTTCTTATTTTATTTTATTGACATTTTTTTTGTGGCACCTTAATTTAGCTTCGTAGTGTGCTACGTTTTCTGGTTGGAACTCTAAATAATTATCAACCACCAGATGAGGTAGTTGTATCTTCTTTGTTGGGTATTGATCAGTACATGTTGCATCAACTGGTGATTTTCAAAAAAGAAGTAAGTTTTAAATATTTAATTTATAGGCTTTTTTTTTTCTAGAAAAAAAATACTGTACATTTGAATCTAGGTAATTGAGGCTTATAATAATTATTCATACAGTCGAGTTGCTAAATTAATTAGAATGTTTGTAAGTGGAGACGTTTCATCATTTTACTGCCATCTCGTCAAAGATAGGCAAGCTACTTGTTATTTTCTTTGATGTTCTTCTCTGTTTGAGAGAATAATATTGTTTGTGTTTATGTATCTATTTAGGATTTATTGTGATTCGATTCAGAGTTGGAAACGGCACTCTGCACTTTTTGTTATTCAGCATACTTTAAATGTTATTTTACAGTTGCTCTCACCGGTGCTGCCGTTTTTGACAGAAGAAGTTTATTTAAATTATTCAGGTTAGTTATCTACTGTATTGTAAGAAATGGTATTTACTAAGGATATTTAAGTAATTGATTTATTTAAAGAGGGTAAACAACCTTCTATTTCAAGTTGGTCACTGCCATGTATGGACAACTGGGAAAATAATGGATTATTTAACTCTGTTGAAAAGATTTTAAAAGTTAGGAATGAACTAAATAAGTTAGCTGCAGCAAATAAATTTCAACTTGGCGATGCTGATTTAATTATGATTACAAATGATAAATTTGCTGAGGAACTTGGGGTATTACTTACATAAACATTTAAAATTTTAAATTGCAGTACTGTACTTAATTTTTAAATTTGAATTTTTAGATTTTTCAGACCAGAGAAAATAGTATAAGCTCCAGTTTATGTGAATTTTTTCAAGTTTCTCAAATCACTTTGATTACGAGTGAAACAAATGATTTTATTGAATCCTATCATTCAAACGACGATAGAGATACTGATATAATTGGTAAAATTTTAATATAATAGTTAATCTAAAATTGGATTTTTAAAAAAAATTTATTTGCAGGTATAAGTTCATCAGAGAACTGTAGATTTATTTTAAAAAAATCTAACAAATGTATGTGTCCCAGGTGTCGAAGGAGAACTTCCAGTGTTAACGATGTTCTATGCGAAAGGTGTGAAGATGCTGTTAACAATTTGAAATAAAAGGTAGAATAATATTACTCCGTATTATTTTAGTAAATTACATACATATTTATTTTAATTGAACTACGGTACTTTGTATTTTTTTACCAAGAAAGTTTTTAATTTTAGTAAATAATTAAATCGCGGCGAATGGCGCCTTATTTTGTTAAATTTTCTTTCTAAAAAGGCAGAAATAACCAATATTATAGATATTTTGATTTCACTTCTAGCAACTATAATTTCACTTCATTTTCATTTTTCCGGCATGGGAAGTTCTTTTTATTATTATTATTATTTTTTTTTTTAATTATTATTTATATATAAAGAAAATGTCTATTTACTATAAAAATAATAATGAGGTTTCATAAATTTTACGTAATTATTTTATATATATATATTTTTTTTGCTCATTGAATTTGTTCAACAGCGAAATTTAGTAGGCTATTAGCGATACTTTGTTGCGCTGCAAAATTTCTATCCCATTAAATTTAATTGTATTGATAATTTTGGTTGTGCAGCGAATTTCGTTATACTGAAATATTTTTCCACAGCGAAATTTGGTATTCTCTATAATTATTTTGCACTGCAAAATTCTTTTGACCGTGAATTTTGCTTTATCAATATTTTTTTGTTACCTGCATTTTCTTATACTAGTAGTGAATATTTTTCAGCAGCAAAATTTGGTAATTTACATTATTATAAATAAATTTATTGCAAATTTTGTTGTATAAATAATTTTTGTGATGCAGTAGATTTTGTTGTACTGAAAATTAGTTAAAATTATAGCTTTTATTTATTTACTAACAAATTACCGGTAACACTGAACTATAGTACACGTATATTCAAATTTTGGAAAAAAAAATTTCATAAAACATTTTGTACAATACGTAGGCCTACTGTATATTTCAATTTATAATTAATTATAATTTGGTACTATTCTGTTTGGTGGGAGCCACATGTAAAATCTAAATTAATTGATAGTATCGCCATTCGATAATCGATTAGCTCCTAAATTTCAATCAGGGCCGTGCGAAGGGGGGGGGGGCGAAGGGGGCGCAGGCCCTGGGCGCCAGCATTTAGGGGCGCCAAAATTGCAAAATTTTTTGCACTTTATAACTCTACCCAAGCGGCCAAGAGCGCAAAAATATGTCTATTTTTTAAAAAAATTTCGCGCCTCGCAAGCTCGGCGCCATAACCTATTTTTCCTGCTAAGTCACGGCTTCAGAGTAGCCAAAAGCGAAAAAAAACCCCTCAATTTTCTTAAAACAATTTCGCGCCTCGCAAGCTCGGCGCTATAATTTGTTTTTTCTAGTAAGTCCCGGCTTCAGAATAGCCAAAAGCGAAAAAAAAACGTCAATTTTCTTAAAAAAATTTCGGGCCTCGCAAGCTCGGCGCTCAAAATTATTTCTCATTGTTATTATTTTTGAAAAAAATTTTAGTTTTTTTAGGCGGCCAAAAAGCTTTTCTCAAAATTTTTTTTAAGTGTACTGGGAGGGGGCGCCAAATCTAGATTTTGCCCCGGGCGACACTTTCCCTTCGCACGGCCCTGACTACTACAGCCTAAAGCGTGAGTTTGTTAACCTTAATATAATTAATAATAATTATTATTATTGTTACATTATATTTTATTGGAAAACTTAGAAAGTACAGGATTTGCGGTTAAGCGCTTGTCTTGCCATGTCTTCTTATGCTTATGACGTCATTAGAAATAAATGAGAAAATAAAAAATTTATAAGAAAGAAAACAGTGTGTGAATTGCGTAAATTCCCTTCTTTCTACAGTTATAATTTTTGAAATTTTTAAATTGATTTATTCAGTTATTATTAATAAAATATGTTTTATTTATTTTGAATATTTAAACGTAGCGCCATTGCTGCTACTGCCACCTAGCGTTCCATTGCCTCAACTCATCGCGGTTCCCAGCAGCTGACACAGTAGATTCTACCGGCAAGAAATGTTTTGGTTTAGGAAACTTCATTTTGGACTTGAGAAGCAAATTTAGGTATTATAATTTTTTAATATAAGTTTTACAATTTATGCTATTATTGATATAACGTTATAGTGATAGAAGTAACGTTTTTGATGCCGCGCAGAACTCTGCTATACTGATTAAATACGCAACAACGAGAGATGACTCGATCGTATTAGAGTGTTTTCCAGCCTCATATACAGTAATATGTAAACAGCTAATGTGTAATAATGAATGAATCATCTGGCTCCAGTAGAAATGGTAATATTAAATCCCTTGAACGTATTATTATAAGATGCTAGTATTTTTTATTGTAAATACGTAGATGAATCGATTCTGTAAGTTGATTGGAAAAATGGGTACTGGTAGCTGATCCATAATCTGTCACGGATCATTTTGGTACGTCATTATCTTTTAACATATCTTTTGAGTATAAAATTTTGCTTTGATTTTTTTAATAAACTTACTCGACATAGGTCAATTTATTGGGGCTCAAATTTGATTTAATAAGGTTCAATGGTTTGAATTTAGAATAAGGTCCAACCCGTCCAGAAATGCGTTTATAAAAGTACTGTATTACAAATTGTTTTTTATTCGAATTAGCAAGGTTGTCCCTTTTGAGCGATATGGAACGCACTATATATTTTAATGTTGTAGTTTTGTGATGCTATTGTGTAATTAAATTGATCAGTTCTTGTGATTCTATATTTTTTTTATTTATGCAAATGAGACAGAGTTTAAAAATTTTAACAAAACAGCGTTAAGAGAAAGATTATTATTGGGGGACATTAAAGCCACTTATGCCCCTCTCAAAAGCATTTTTTCATTTCTGTTATCATTTTTTTCTGATTACGAATGCTGGTGAGATTACTTTAAGATAAAATACAATTTCTATCCTGCATACAGATTTGAAATCATATTTGGCTGGCAGACTTTAAAACGTCTCTTTAAGTTTACCTTGTAGGTATAAGAATATGTCATATTTGCTCCAAAATCTTTAAGTGAGTCAGGCCAAACATCATAGGTGGTGTTACTCAGAATACAGTTTGAAGTGTATGGGTGAGGTAAGCGTTTGGTCTCAGTCTGCAATAAAATAAAATGTAAACCTGACAAATCTTGCTTTTAGGCCATTAATATAGTGGACTATACTATAGAATTCATAATTAGTCTGGGAATTTTAGCATTTTACTTCGGAATAACTTTATGCTAAGTTTTTTTGGCGAAAAGCTTTGCTATGTCTTTCTAAACCTTCGAAGCTCAATCACTATGTTAATTTTTTGTAAACGTTGAAAGTGCGCGGAAAATTTTTAAATTCGGTCAATGCAGTAACTATGCTCTAGGTGGTCTCAATTAAAAAATGGCTGAGCAGTTGTGCTATGTTGGCTTTCTCTTTATTTCTTAAATTGAACAAATATTTTTGACAACATACTTTACCGATGTCGTCTAAAAAAAATTTCAAAAAATAAAAACCAAAGAGACGTATAAAATAATGATTCAACTTTGAAATTAGTCTAAAATGATCTATTATATCTAAGATGAGCTCAACCCTGTAAGCTGTTTTTGAGTCCCTACCACCGACTCCGAGAGCATAGTCACTGCATTGACAGTATTTTAAAATTTTCCGCGCACTTTAAAAGTTTATAAAAAATTAGCAAATAGTGATTGAGCTTCGAAATTTGGCTCATACAAAATTTGAAAAACCAAAAATTAGTTGACATGAGTTGGTGATAGCGGAACACCTTTATCACAATTCAAATGCTCAATGCCTCATGTAATTGCACTTTATAATTAAAAAAACAATGAATTTTTTATAATATCGTTGATTTTTTTTTTATAATTCAATGTTTTATGTCTAATGCTCTGATTAGAATGTTTCTAATTTACACCTACGTTTACAATGAAAATATTATAATAGAAAGCTGTCACTGGTAGTTTCATACAAGTAAAAACCCGTTCTAATTTACAAATTAAAGATTGTATCAACTTGGTTTTTTTTTTTTTTTTTTTTTGGATTCAGCATAAAAAATACATTCAAAATGATACCCCATTTGCCTACATACCTAAGTTATAGATAACCCCTCCTTTTTACCTCTCATTAACTCCCCTAAAAAACGGGTTAAGCCGAGCACAATTTTGGGGACTTTTGAAGAATTGTTTAGAAGGCCGTAAAGAAGCTTTTGTGTCAAAAAAATATCTTTGCATAAAATTATTCTGAAGTGACATCGTGTTTTTTGCTAAAGTCACTGGGTTAAAATCTTCGACCATACAACGCGGTTCCCTAACTAGACACGCCTTTAGCCACCAGTTTTGAAACAAACAGGGTATCGCTTGAGTGACGTACATATGTGGCAGGAGTATTGCACGTGTTGTTTTTTTTATTAATTACTGTATTATTGCCTCATCACCAAAAGTCAACAATTAAATATTAGCTGCAAAAGTTGCCCTCTGTTATACAAGACTCCACAGCGTGACGTCAATTTCTGTAGGAGGTTCCTAAAAAGCTCGTTTCAAAAGAGCTCATGTTAAAGAATACTGAGGGCGTGTCTAGTTAGGGAACCGCGTTGCATGGTCGAAGGTTAAATTAGATCAGATAAATATCAGTTTACTCTAATATACACTGGGTCTTAAAAAAAAAAAAAATATGTCAAAAAAATAAATCGGAATTTCGTGAAAAGTGTTTCGATTGAAATTTGGTACATACCGAAAATAATAGTGTAGGAACACAAACAAATAATTATAAGCTAGCATAATTATGCACGAAATGCCTACTGTTGAAGCAGTTCAACGGTATCTCGAGCTCAATTAACGGGTTTTGTTAAAAAAAGAAAAATCTGAGATTAGCTTCATGTTTGGAAGAAGTTTCTTGGTCAATAGTTAGGGTTGCTATTATTGCCAAGCTTCGATACGGGACGTTCAAGAAGTGGCGTAGTGAGGGCATGAACTGGGCAAAAACAAGTTTTTTAGCCCTTTCCTCTTAAATAAAATGCATGTTATGCATGCGTGCCAAAGCACTAATTTAGACCATTTTTTGGTTAAAATAATACAATTTTTTTTATCAATTTGCCTAAATTTTTGTGGCTTTTTGCGCCGCGCCCCTTTAAAAATAAGCCAGTGATATATTAAATAGGCGCCGAGCTTGCGAGGAACGAAATTTTTAAAGTTATACTTTTTAACTGAGGAGTAACTGCGAAAGGAAATGACGAAAATGACGAAATTTGACGCGTTAA
>JAQGAZ010000344.1:0-69339 GCA_034692225.1 Polydesmus complanatus | reverse complement strand
AATCATTCGATTTGGTTGAGAAATAAATATGTTATGAGCAATTTTGTGAGGTTCCCTTTTATCGTACTCACCCTGTACATACTGTAAATTAATGTTAAATGCAACTTTGAGAATGGGTCTTTATAATAATGCTAAATTTTGTACTGGGGGGGGGGGGAGATTTATGTACTCCAGAAAATGTATTAGGTTAGAATAAGGCTTTTTTCAAAACACAATACATTGTACTTAAGTCGGTCGAGACACCTATTCAAGTATTAATTTCTAGCCTCGGTAATTATGATCTTTGTCAGCGTACATAGGGCGTGTTAAGGCTTGTCACAGCATCACCCATTGGACCTAAAAACACATTTATGAGCAAAATATGAATGATGAAATAAATAAATGGCAGTAGTTTTATTTATTTTCATAAATAAAAGTGCTAACATGTTTACTTTTTCCTAAACTTATCAATACATATTTTTCATGTATGTTATAAGCAATAAAACACTTAAATAACGTCACCACTGGTTTCATAATTGTTTTATTTAGTTCAGTATAGCACAGTACTAGTCCAACCGAAAACCTAAAAATTTTATGGCAACGAAATATAGTTTAAGATTACGCTCGTAGTTTAAATATCTCTATTAATAATTAATTGCTGCAGTTTAACGTAACGGTTTAATTATTTACTCTCAAAAACTTTTTTTAAAATAAATATACTCGTATACTGCGCGTGCATGTACTCGTATTAATCGGTTGAGAGAATAATTAATAAAACTGATATGCAGTTTTTAAAAAAAAAAAAAAAAGCTGAATTAAAAGCGAAGTCATTAACTAAACAAATGTTGAAAGCTATTGGAGTGATTCTAGAATATTCAATTGTTTCATTAATTGATAGGGAGTTTTCACTTTCTTCGTGTTAAACAAAGAAAAAGGAAGAAAAAATCAACCGAAGTGATCGCAGAAAACGAGATTGAATGAATGCTTCCGTTTCACTTTGAAAAATGCAGCGCAGATGCTTCGCGAGTGGCGATAAGCAAAAAGGGCTTTAAAAAACGAAAAACAATGAAGGAATAAAAGAAAATGTATGTATATGGCTAGCCAAACATATTCAAGGCGTTTTTCGCATCGTTTTACGCGCGCCATAACCTATAAAAATACGTCATAGTTTTCTTTCTTTCTAACTTCAAGCGGAGGGAGCATTGGCCCTTACGATATCGCGTTTATGTCCTCAATTTTTCCCATCGAGATAGTGTAGGGATGTTCTTTTTGGGCCACGTTACTCAATAATAGACCTCTGATATATGTATAACATAATTTAGGAGAGAATCCAATTATGAAGTAAAGATTGGTACAAAAAATTTCGCAAATTTTGTCAAAATGAGATTTTATTTTAGTGATTATTTTCTACTTTGCGGTTCTATAAGAATTTTCTACCACCATCGTTAGTTTTAACAAAAAATTTAAGGTAAAAATATTTACGAATAAAATTCAATGGAATGTAGCTTAATGAGATATATAATTTTCTTAATTTACGAAATTCTTATATAAACTAAATTGGATTTTTAAACATTTTTGTTCTTACAAAATCATTGTATTTAAATCTGAATTTTTTTTTTCAAAATTCTTAAAACGATACATAAAAGGAACGTGGTTTTTTTTTATGTTTACCATTGAAACGTGAAAAAAAGATGCGGTGTTGTTAAGCTAATTGAAAGCAATAACACTGTCTCTAATTACAAATTTGTTCAATGTAATTGCATTTAAAGGAATAAATACAAAATTAAATTCTCAATGATGAAATTAAAATAAATGCTCTTTTTTTTTTCCTTAAAATTTTCTATTTTAACATTCTACTTCATTTTTTATCTTCTTGTGGACACTACAGTTCTAAGAAACTTCAGAGAGGCTACGAAGTATGTTTATTTTAGGTTTGATTAAATTAGACAAATATTGTTAGTGAATGCTTGGTCACGAGTTTAGGTACTTCAAGCTGGGTTATGTGCTCTCTTACGAACTACTGGAGAGCAGGCATTGAAGCACCACCACACGATGATGAAAATGTCGGTGAGGTGTTGAAAGTGAATAAGCGTCGAAATCATTTTTATTCTCAATTTATGGGATTTTTTGAAACGTATCTTAAAACGAATTCATTTCTAACAGCATTATCAATTTAAGGTAGAAAATGTTTGCGCGGTTTAATGCGTTTCAGCTAAAAATAAGAAGTGAATAAAATACATTAAAATTAATTTCGGTTTGCTTATCAATTTAAGTATGCTTTATTTTCAGTCATTAGAGTGAAAACAATTTGGTTAAACAAGCTACTGCAGAGGCGCATAACCGCGTACTGTATTTGTATTTGGTTAGTAAAAATTGATTTTTAATAGCGAAATTTATTAAATAAATACCGAAGATTTGGATTTGTCATTATTAAGATCTAAGAAAAAAATATTGAAATTTTAACCATTTATACGAACTTCCCGAAATTATTTTGTTGTTTTTAAAATTTCTTATCAATTTTTTGTATTTTTCAATTGTTTTTTCAAAGTCAGCAATTGATAATACTGCACCGGTACTTCTAAAGTTCGGATCACATCACGCAACTTGATACGAACTTTAGAAATGTTAGCTAATATTAACATTAATAATTAAATTATATAATTAATCCAAAACTAATTTTTTGTTACCTTGATTGACATGGTGGCTCGCAGATAATCTACTTTTAGTTAAATTTAATTTTATTTTGATCTCAAATTTGTTATACTATATAAAATTAATAACCTTTTAAATGATCTTTTACGAATAATTTTATTTCTTTAAAAAGTTTTGATTTTTCAGAAAACTTCCTGGAAATTTGAATCTCATAATTATAATAAAACCTTTTTGTTGTTACTCTATCAAAAGTTAAATCTAGATTTAGAAGTTTAACATTAATTAAATACATTAAATGAGTTTTTATGCGTTAAAAGTATTTGAATAATACGGGAGTAATTATTTGTAAAAGTACTGTACTATAATAGTAATTTTTTTACAACTAAACTGTAATCTTTTACCTTAGTTTATCAGCATTTTAATACTTTTTAAAGTTATACTTTATTACTACTATTTTAATTTTTTAGTAACAAGCTTAACTCGTTTTCAGCATTTAATGATACAGTATTTGTAAATTTGATTTGCGGTGCCGTGACACAGACTCAAAAAAAGGTTGGAAAGCACTGTTCCAATGCAAAATAACTATTAATGCTCCCTCCACACAGTTAGATCCTCTTTTTCCACCTACCTCCACCCCAGCAAGATCTAACCCACGCTCTCCTCACCTCTGCCAATCTGCCTTAATACGACGTTTGACTGGTATACGTTATTCGATTTTCTATTACCTCCGCAGGCAAACAGCGCCCCTCTCGCGTTTTCCTCGATGCCCGATGAACGAGCCTTAATAGTGTCTCATTATGCAGTTTGAAAGTGAAACAGGTCCCTCCCTCCTCGGTTTTTTCTTTTATTTTCGGGTGTCAAGCAAAATAGGCTGTTGACACTAGAGCGCAGCGTCACATTCAATCACAATCTCGCTTTCAAATTACGCCATCATCAGCTAAACTCTCGCAAATCCCCCCACATAAATGCAGCTCGTACGGTAACGTTACGCTAACGCTGATACAAATTTATGACCGTGAAATCCGCGAAGGAGGAGTCTAACTCAATGAGGTTGTAGTGACGTCACCGCTCGCGCCTTTATAACGTAAATACATTTTTTTTATATCTGACATTTAAGAATGTTATATCACATAATACAGATTAACCTCGATCTCACGTTAACGTATGTTACACGCTTTGAGCACCTTATTTTTTGTTCTTTACGATAATGACAGTTTGAGAAACAAACCGTAAACGCCAGACGTATGCTTATTTAGGTGAAAGAAATTGGGTGGGAAAACGTATCTTTCGCAGTAATTCATTTATTGTTGCACCTAAAAAAGTTATCAACGTTTTATGGATTTTAATATTAAAGTGGAATTTGCGTTGCGCTTTTTGTTTGTATTTTTGGTTTTGTTACTTATAAAATATTTTGCTTAAATTAATGAAGATTTTTTTTTTTTCATAAAAGCTGAAGAAAAAAAATATATTTTTCAATTTCTCAATTTTACATGTTTAAACTTTCAGCAGACCTAGTGTTAACCGAAATATAAATTCACAATTTTTCTGCAAAACAAAATCGGTTTATTAAAAAGGCTATTATTTCCCCCTACGCGTACTGTAATATTGTGGAGACCGGTTCTGCTAACGTAATTTGCTTGGTCTTATGACCTGATTCGGCTCTCACATGTCATTGCCGTTCAGAATGAATCGCGCACGTGCATCGCGCATGCATCAACGGCATCGGTCATCTCTCTCCTCATCTTTTTCTACTCTCATCTTTTCAGTCATTTTTTCTCTATTATTTATTGTGTACTTGGTCCCTGGTCTGGAGTCATCTGAGACCGGAGAGATGGATGCGAGTTGTAAAAACCAAAAGTAAACAACGCTGATACAACGGGTTATGTCTGTTTTTTGCGCTTGGAAAACGCTAGGGAGGCTACCAATCGGACTCAACATCAACTAAACTGTGTTTTATTCATACGACCAAAAGTAATCGATTTTTTTCACGCATGTGTTTCGAACGGATCCTAAAGGAACGTGCAAACCGATACATATAAATGCCAGTATATATAATTTTTTATTACTGCAACACCTGGGAACTAAAGCTTTAAAAGGGGTAAATAATCTAGACATTAAAGTAAAAAATATCTAAAATTTATAAATACCCAAAATGAACTTCAAATTTCTTTTTTCATTACTTACTTTTTCTTTTTTCCTGTACATTATTTTAAACTTGAAAGTTCGACTTAAATTGGCGGTTATTTTGTACTAAAATTGAATTACTGATACATGGAAACCCAATTACTTTTTGTAGAAAGTTTCAAACTCCGACATTCGCAATACATAGATTTTACTTTATTATATTAAGCAAATCTAATAAAGAAATCCATCCATAAGATTAAAATTAAATCTGTCAATTATATGTAAATCTTAAGTTAATATAGCTTAAAACTGGCAACCAATTGAAGCAAAGTCAATTTTGGAAGCTTGAAATCTAAAAATTATATTACTGCGCTTAAAACATTTAAGAAAACTTTAAAATTATAGAGAAAATTAGTAGCACGTGAAGTTCATCAAAATACAGTATAGTTTATTGCGAGATGGTCACTAAAATAGATACGGTTAATTACGGTTAATTTATAATTAAAACTGAAAATTATTGATGGTGATTTTTGGGCGACTAATAAATAAATACTGGTACTATTTCTCACTACTGTGCCAAAAAAAAAAAAAAAAGGGGGGTGCATGAGAGACTCGTGCGACGGAAGTGAAACTTCTTAAATCCTAGGAAAAGTTGATATTTAATTAACGTTCCGAGGAAATGAAACATTTGACGTTTTTTCGCGCGTGCCATTCAGTTATTTCGCGCATTTCCGTGCGACTTTCCGCGCATGCCAAAATATTTTCTCTCGCATTTCCGAGCGATTTTGCGCGCGTGTTAGAACGTTTTTTTCGCGCAATCTTATTTGTTATTTGACGCCTTTCCTCATTTCTGCGGCACTACTTCCGTTGTGGTTAGAGCAATTCACTCCCTGAAAAATTTTGCCTCGTGCGGCTATAGAAGGGTCACTTCACAAACTACGAACCTGTAATTCCAATTTTACCAACACATACCCGATGTACCATTGCAATCTGCATCCATCTTCGATTTCGTCTGCAGAAGCGCGTTCGGCCATTTTTTCCCTATCTCGCCCTACACCCTACCTAGCGGCGAGTTGAGCAACAGGTGTCTACGCACACGTTCTCTCGTCTTTAAACGCGCCAGATGAAAGTGGCAGGATAAACAGAATTTCTTCTGGGTAAAAAGTTGGCAAATAGGACTTTTAACACGAGGTTACAATAGCGCCTAAAATTTCATTTAATAAAATGAGAAGCGAAAAAAATTCGGTTCTAAGATAAATAGAAAAATAAAACGGCAGCGTAGGTCATGAATAATGAATGTTCGTGCGTAGAAGAGAACGAAGTGGGGGCTGTGGATGGGCGTATAATAAAATATAGAAAAATAGCTTTCCCAGATGTCGTTTTCTTTATCCCACTATTTATCTACTAATATGATGATGATACCGCTCGTTTTCCATCTCCGCCGACGCTATCAATAACGCTCGCAGCGCCATCACCTGCTCTTTAAAGTCATTCTCGATAGGATTTCGATGGATATACACACAGCTAAGACATCTCTCTTCTTCACGCGGACACTCTTTACAGGGCTCCACTGCCGCCACATCTACAGGGTACCTCATTCAAAAGTTGTGTGGAGGCGTAATACGAATTTTGACTTTCGATTATCCGAATAATAGAAACTTAGATTAGCTCTCAAAATAAGCGGAATTAGTATCTGCGCTAAACAATAGGCTACCTTAACTTAAGTTTTTAAAAAAAAAAAAAAAAACACAGAGTCAGTAGAGAAAATGGAGTTAGGCAAACACTAGGAACCCTAAACTCCTTAAATTTCGTATCTGATAATTAAATTGAAATAGTAAATTTAAACAAAAAATGTAAAGTTAAAAATTTGATGATAGTGGGAAATAGTTTTGAACAGAATTTTAAAAGTTTTCGGATAATTTTTTTGGCAACACCGTAACGGTATTTAAGAATTTTAGCTTAAAATTTCCAAATGCAAATTTTGGGCATTTCCGAAGTTTAAATTGAGGTAAAATGAAAATAATGGTGTTGCACAGAACTAATTCTCTAATCCCTACATTTAAGGTTAACGAAAACAGCGGATCAAAACCATTTCTTCATACCAGTTTTGCTGAACGTGTTTTGGATTAAGAACAGTTATTCGAGCAGGATTTTTACATAGGCCAACTGGTTTAACCTAATTTTTGGCTTTTGCGGTAGTAAAACATAGTTTTTCTGGCAGTAGGCTATACTGCACAAACGTCATGTTACATTTTATTAAAAAGTTACTCGTATTACTGTACAGTATTAATAAAATCCCGTGTTTACTTACTGAAAAATTTACGATAGTTACTATGTTTATGAAACAATTTCAAGTAACTAATGAAAAATTGTATTTTTTTTTTGTTTAAAAATCAAACTTTGGTATATAATACTACCGGTATGTACAGTATATATCTATGTATTCGTAGATACTGTATATACCGGTAATAAAAATGCCAGAGAAAGTTATCCGTAGCAATTCAACTATTGTACACTGTAGCCTACTTCGTAGTTGGTTTGTTCATAGTTAAAATAAACCAATTAAATTTTATTAACACATTTTCGCTCTTAATAATATTGCATCAAATAGTAATCAAACCAAGTCTGAAGTTTCTAAACCGTTTATGTGTACATGATTTTAATTCTATAATTTTTAAAAAATGTTAGAACAAATTTTTGAAGCATACTGTATGATATCCGTTCAATATCCACAATAAAATCGCATAAAAGGCAGTCGGTTGAGTAGATAGATGACGCACGTCTAAAATACGATAGCCCTACCGGCCATTGTCCAGCTTCAACGGACAAGAGAACGGACACCCCGCAGCGCCGTCAAAAATATTATATACTTTACAAAGACTCAGCGTTTACGTCGAGATGGCGCCACATATTTATGGGCTCTGGAATGACGTGTGGGCGTTGAGATGGGTGGAAGCGGGGTGAAAAAGCGCTCTCCGAACTCCCCTTCCACCTTGATTGATACACTTTTCCTTAAAAGTGGTTTTTGTGCGCGACTAAAATATGCTGATGAGTGAGTTGAGTGGATGAATGTCATCTGAATGGAATAGAGAGAGTTGAGAAAAAGTGAGATAGTTTTATCTTCATTCTTTGACGATAGAGGGAGCCTCGCTCGCTTCCTTCCTTCCGAATTTTTCGATAACAATAGGCGACAACTACCGGTACCACCCGATACCAGGCTAAAAGGCGTTGATGACGTAACAATACAGGGCCGGATTGTTTGGCATAAATTAAGCCTTATTTCTTCGTCAAAATATCCAAAAACCTAACATTATCTTAGAATTAACTCTAAAAAATTTAATGTAGTTCAATGTTTTATGCAGTTAACTGATTATAATTTTATTAGAGAGTATTTTCAAAAGATATGTGAATGTATATGAAAGTATAATGAGCATCTTATCTAATTTTAAAAAAGGTTTTGTAACAATTTAGTGAGTGTTTATAAATGTTTAGTGAGTGTATGTCCGATTTTAGTGACTTTATTTGATGTTAAGCAAGGTGTTTTAAGGTCTATTTGCTCTTCAGTGGTTTAGAAATTGCTTTATGTTTGCTTTAGTTAGTGTTTATACAGTAGTGTACAGTAGCCTACATATAGCCTATACTTAATGAGTCTAACTGAGAGTTTAATTTGGAGTTTGTTGCGATTTAATTATTGTTTAGTGAGTGTCTAACTGTTTATAAAGTGAATGCAATTTAGAGGTTTAGTGAGTTTTTTTTGCAATTGCTCGCCATAATAAACGTAGGTTGTTGCGGGTATTAGAGCAGCTTTTTGAGTTTTAGTTAATCCGTCTCAACCAATCGGACATAACGTCACAGCCAATAAGCGCATTTTCGTTTTGCCTCATTTTATTTTATTTTTTAATTTCTCTTATACAGTATTTTTTATTTTTTGAAGGGGACAAAAATTGTGAATCGTAATCTTAGCGCTTTCTTTTTGTTATAATCGTTGTCTAGACTCGCTAAGACTTCAGACGGCTTTTTTTTTTCTGCATGTGTTTTCTCTGATGAACAATTTTTGATGGAAAACTTCCGTTGATGTGCCGGTTGGTTATCTCGAACAAAACAATGACGCATCCTCCCAAATGTAAATTTAAGTAAAGCGTTATCGAATTTTATATTCAAAAGTTTAAGGTGCGACACGCCATTCACGTGGAAAAATAATTTGAAAATTTATTGTCGTCGGAAGTTAATTTAATTTTACTAGAATCAAATAGAGAAATACAGTAGTTAAAAAATGTTAACTTAGGAATGGCTATTCAAGCATAAACTTTCGCTTGTTTTTTACTCACAACGTCATCTTTTTCACCTACAAATGTCACTTTTTTATTAAAAATTGGTTCAAAAATCGTTAAGGATTTTGCTTGACAAATAAATTCTACCGGTATTTGAAAATCAGTTTTTCTCTATCACTTTATAAGGTGATTTGAATACAAATTTACCCAAGGCGAGTGAAACCGGAATGTACGGTAATAGAACAAACGTAATTTATTACTGGTAGTTTATATCGATTTTACTCGATCAAGTGGCAATTACATTATCAAAACAATTTCTTATTTTTTTTTCAAATGAAAGTTTGTTTGCTTAATTCAATCTTCTTAAAATTGAAATAGTTGAAGCAAAATGACGCCATGAATGCAGGCTATAAACCAGTCTTGCTCATTAATTTTGGTTTCAAATTTTAACTAATTTATATTTTTCACGTAAATTTACTTTTTTTTAATAAAGAAAAAACTGGCAAGGGCTATGAAAACGGAAGTAATGAAGTTTATCCTTCATCGCCCTCTTAATTAAATAATCCGGTGACGTAACCACAAAACTTAATAATAATCCACTCCACTAAATTAAAACATCTTTTCTGTTTTTCCAGAAATTCTTAACTCTATTTTTAACGCTCGGTATATTAAATCTCAAAAAGATTGTTATTTTTTTCCCCCTTTCGAAGTACCTTACAGTAAAGAAAAAAAAATATATATTTTTTATTATTATTATTATTTCTTTTTTTAAGAACGTTTTTTTATATTAATACATATATCCTTTTTTTTTTTTTTTTGGTTTGAAACTCGGCTCGACTTATTCTCAACGAACATTTTCTTTCTCCTGGATCTAATTTGATTGTCCGCTGTTAAATGTTTTTTTTTTTTTTCTCTTTATTTTTCTTAAGCCTCGTAAAGTAAGAGCGTTTGCGGATCGGAAGTCCGCTCGTGTCCAGCATCACAATCTCTATTATCCTGTATCCATCCCTTTCTTTCCTTGCTCATCACTCTGGCCTAACTCATCTTTATTTTTGACCTACTTTTTTCTCTCTCTTTCTCTTTCCGTTCACCTTCTTTCTCGCATCTTCAGCGATTCTTTCGACTCCCCTCGCCCCGCCTTCTTTTTCACTCTCAGGGACTCCTCCCTCGGTCTAATTCTCTCGCTACTTTTGTTGCTCAAGAAATGTAAACCAAACCCTTTTTTTTTTAATATTGTTTTTTTGGCAACGAACTACGCGCACGTACAAAAAATCGAAACCAATCCTAACTCCAGGCAACACTCATTTTTTTTACCCTCCCCCACTCGTTACCCCCTACTCACCCACATCAACTCATCACCCCTACCCACATTTTGTAAATACCGGTACACACACTAAACCTCGATCCAACATTTTTTCGTTCATAGGATTTTTCTCTTCTTCTTTTAGATATACATGCACATGTATTTGTTTTCGCTCTGACATATTTTTTTTTTTTTTCGTTTTCTTTTCCCTGATTTAGCGTTTTTCGAACTTTACCGGTATTTATTTGAATTTTTTTTGATTTTTAGTATTGTAACATTTCATCATATCTAAAGTACAAAGAATACGATTTTTTATTTTGATATTCTTTATTTGTTTTTCCCGTATTATTTCGTTTAAGAACTCAGAAGATCTAGACTTATCTAACGATCGTTGCAATCTCAGATGGTTACGAAAAACAGATTAAAATAGGAATGGTTTTGTTTCCTCCCGTAGAGGTTTCAAATACCATAACCATTTTGAAAATTGCATGCATTTTTTTTTTAAAACCTACCGATACAGGTAGTGCATGTACATGTCTGGATCTTGTTTGAAAAAGTCATTTTACGATACATGTATAATTTTGTGGTGAAGCTGTTTTGTTGCCACGAAAATTTTAAAGCAAAATTTAAAAATCGGGTAGTAATTCAGGTAATCGAATATTAACAACACTACCGGTATTGATTTAGTTTATGATAGCAGAAAAACTTTTTTACGCGGTAATTATACATATTTTTGTAGCAAAAAATGTTATTATACGCGATTGACGTCCTATACGTGATTCATAATTTATTTTTTCATTTAAAAAAAAAAGTGCTTATACGCAATATTTATTCATCGCAAAGTTTTTGCCTGGTCTTTATTTACGCTCATGTTGCGAGAGCGAACAAGAGGGAGGGCCAAATTCTAATTAATTACCGTTAGAGCGTTCTCTGTTCTTTTATGTTGTTCAAAAGTTTGTGTTTGAATTTTCATAATCCCGTATTTTGCACGGAATCCCAGTCTCTGCATTTGTGGTTTCATCATT
The DNA here is from genome assembly GCA_034692225.1 of Polydesmus complanatus. Taxonomy (NCBI): domain Eukaryota; kingdom Metazoa; phylum Arthropoda; class Diplopoda; order Polydesmida; family Polydesmidae; genus Polydesmus; species Polydesmus complanatus. The sequence goes on along the minus strand of JAQGAZ010000344.1, from coordinate 57,985 downwards.
ATTGATCTTCACGTAAAATGAGGGAATGTTGATAAACCCATCCTCGGTTTTGGTTTAAACGAATATTATACTCGTAGGCTACTAATTGCGAGAGAAATTCTGGTATTTTGCTGGTGTGTTTTGACAACTCCAGTAAAACTAGGAATAAATTAATATTATATTTAATAAGATAGGTTTAAAATATTCTTTAGCGCGGTGAAGAAATTCGGTTTGCACAAAAGAAAATGATAAATCGGGGTTTGGCGAATATAGGTTTTAAGAGTCGTTTCCGATGTTAACGCCGCTATCGGTGTCTGCATTAATTACTAATTCTCACTCGAAATGATTTTCTAGAGGAACCGGAAAACATCGGTTCCGATTGCAATTTATATTCGTTCGCTTCAACCGCAAAGATAGAGAGAATAAGAGAATGTAAGGGAGAAAAAAATTACCGAGTTTTGAAAATGATGTTTCCCGCGAGCAAACTCTCGTTAATTAGCTCAGTTTTCTATGCACCGCCGAACCAGACCAAGTTAAAGGCGGGAAAATTGAGTTTCCACAAGGACACATCACGGATTATTCAAATCCAACGAAAAGTATCGATTTTTTAGTGAAACATAGTTAAGGCGTTTGTGATGGTAAAAGTAGAACTAGAGGTTTGCACGTCATCTGAAATAAAAGAAAAAGTTATTTTGTAATAATTGGTTAAATAATAATAATATTGGAATATTGGTAAAATTTGTTAAACATTTAATTTAATAAACTATGCTTTTAAAATTTCTTTAAAAAAAATTATTATTTTAATTTTTAAAATTTTAGTAGGCTACATAGATGAACGAGAAAAGCTTTGTTCGTAATAATATTGAACGTGCATAAACTTTTTAGCCGATATTAAAATTTGTAAATTAAAATGTTGCTATAAACATCGCCAATAAATTTGGGTAAAAAATGTTAAATTACCGATATTCAAAATTTTGAAAATACAAAATTAATGTATTACGAATTTGTGTGAACTGGCTTTAACCCCAAATTGAGTAGAAACTTGCGCAAAAAGAATTAAAACATAAATTATCACAATTTTTAAATTAAACTATTACCAAGTAATTACTAGCACACAATTAAAGTTAAAACTAGTACAAGGTTGAAGTAAAAATTGTATTGTTGAAACCAGATTGAAGTAAATAACAGAAAAATTCATTAGAAACGCGTTTAATAAATTAAAGGTCGTACAAAAAGAACTAAGACATGTCGCTTAAATGCAACAAGAACAAGTTCTATTTAAACGAGATGTAAGTTTTTTAGACTCGAGCATTGGTTTCGTATATTATAGAACTTATTCTAAATGGCAAACACGTTCCTAATTTAAAACGCGATTACCGTTACGTTAACCATTGGCGCATATTATCTAGAATAACGTATGATATAACATAATTATAGCCTGTCAACTTTTGACATCCATTTTTCCGCGCATTCAATTTGTTTGAACAATGATTTATTGGGAATTAATAGTCGTTCGAGATGGGATTTCGAAATAATAGACGCGCTAAATAGTTGGATTTGACAAAAGAAGTGATTTATTATTCGAACCCCGGGTGAATCTATTTAAACAGACAAAAGCAGGCAAGGAGTGTAGTCTCACGTTGCAAAGAAGGCCTTCAAAATAGAGCCTAACCATGTTTTTATCATTTTTTGCCAATTTATTTGGCTGCATTTGTTCTAGTTTTTCATCATTATCTATCCTCCTCCCCCTTTTATTTTTCTTAAATTTTTTTTTTTTGTACTTTGATTTTTTCCAACATTTTATGACTTTTGCTTTTGCTTTTCTAAGTTTTTTTGGTTTTTATTATTGTTTTGTTTGTCAATAATTGTCTAATTTTTTAACAATTTTTATTTGATACACAAAATTTGGCTTTTTAATGGCCTCAAAAAGCGAAAATCCCGCCCTAACCCCATATTTTGCGTGCAGTGAATGCATAAGGGACCCTGCGGTAGTTTTTTTCTTGAAAAGAAAAAAAAATTGTATAATTAATAGCTTCATAAATATTTGATGGAAAATTGTAAAAAAATTGAAAGGACTTTACAAGGAGCATACTGTACATGTATTTTATTTTTAATGCGAAATAGTTTTAACTTTTCATTTCTAAGGAAGGAAAATGGAATAAATTTTGCTGTTTTATTAAGATAACTGCTCTCCGATGATTTGCTGCATACAATTTCAAAAATAAAACAGCCCGAGGGAGTTTTTTATTTATGAACAATAAAACCCGAATCCGGGTATCACTGGCACGCTGGACCAAATCATACGACATCCGATTTTACAAAAACTTTATAATTTTTCACTTTAAAGCCACATTCAAATTATTATAATCGATTCAATGAGAACGAAAGCAATAATATTGCAAAAACGAAGAAAATCTATAATTTCTATATTGTGTACAATTTGCTCTTTCATCTCGAAAATAATGCTATCCAGTGACAGTAATTTGGTTCTAGAAAACGGTTTACCGGATAAAATTTATTTAGTACCGGTAGTCAAAATTAGTGGAGTTTTAATTAATGTTTAGACAAATAAAAACTGTTTCCGGTTAGGTTTTATATGTCTCAATTTAAAGTGATTAAAATTTGGAAGTAGTTCAAAATTATTTAAATTTCCAATAAATTAATTTTTCATCCATTAGTTTATAAATACAGGCGCTTTTTTTGAGTTTAGGTTTAAGCGTTTGCCGGAAGTCAGCCATAAGTTTCCGCAATTTTAATATTGACTTAATATTTTCCATACAAGAAAATTTTAAACATTCTTTTGTTTCGTTTGTTTTGTTTTCTTTTTTTAAAAGTTCAGAAGTTGTAAAGATCGAAAAGCAATTCGCATTAAGCGGCGTGTTTTTAAGACAAAGCGAAATTGCATTCGCGAGTGATAGATAAAGGCACATATCCGCTTTGACTTATAAAATGAAAATGGCGGGAAGGAAGGATGGAATGGCGCGCGCGATAAAATTCCTCGCGTCACGCTCTTCACTTGATAAGGTGTAGTGAATGCCGAAGAAGAAAAATGCCGCTGTGGAGTAGAGAAAAAAAAGAGTCGCTTTGCCGGTTATCCGATCATCGATCTCCGTCTAGACAATCTCCCACCCACCGGACGCCATTCATCCAACAAATAACATGTTTATTCCTTTCAACTCGGCTATTAAAATATCAATTGACCACTAGCCCCGCCCACCTTCTTATGCAAAGCGGAAAATTCCAACTCTTTACACGCTCATCGCTCGCAAACACAAGCATTTGAAGGCGTGATAACACTTAAAATGGCGCTCAACAGAACCAAAAAAGAAAAATTTTATATAGCATAGGCCTACTTTTAAGCGGAAATTATCAATAACGCTTTTTTAAAATGTTGACGTAACGAATTTTAATGTCAAAGTTAGTTGATTTTAATCTTAAAACATGAGTGGGTTACATAACGGGTGACATTCTGGGAATCTCTGGCCCTCTTTAAATTTCGATGATATAATAATAATTATTTTATATTAGTTCTGGTTCTTTAAATAAACTACGAGTACGGAAAAAGTTGATTACAGTATTCATAATCATATGCAGTACATGCACCGTATAATCAACCCTACATTGCGCGATTCCTATGTAGGATAATATTATTTTTTTGATGGCAACGAAATATCAACATTTAATCAATTTCTAATTGGTATGCCTAAATGAATTAAAGAATTTTAAATAAAACTACAGTTGTGAGCAAATTTAGGAACTGACCATTTTGTTTTAATGGTTTTTCATGCACTTTGTCGTGTACTTTCAGTCGGATTTTACAATAAATTTCGTTTCACTGACATTCTCTTTACTGCTGATATTTTTCTGCATTTTCATTTAAAGAACTTTTATAGAAAATTGTTTTTTATCATTATTTTTTTTTAAAAAAAATAATGTCTCTATCAAGTCAAATAAAACGTATGGCAACAATTGATCGACCGTGTTAAACCGTGACATATAGTGGCTTGGTTTCTTTTTGCAAATACATGTACGAGTATATTATTATTTGTTAAAATCTTATTTGGCAGTTTATTTGCCATTCACGTCATCAGTCATTATTTTATAAAATTATTTGAACGAGTTAAAAACGAACGCAATTATCGCTCGACCTAGGAAAAGGCTACTTGTAAAAAAAAAGCAATATTGTCGCATTTAAATTTCGTAAACTTCAGAAAAAATTTTCCTTTTAAAAAAAAAAAGTGGAATATAATCTCGCTTATACGTTCACTTTCTAAAGTACACTTCGTTCCCTGCGAGTCAATCCGATTAAGTCGGCTCTGACGTCACGCGCAAACAAAACATTCGGGTCGATATTTTTCAACATAAAGTCGTATTGGGTTGAAAAAGGATTAAACGAGCGCAAAAGTATTCGTATGTCAAGATTAAATGCGCTCTTCACGCGCGACTAAGCGTTATCTTTTAGTAATTTGCAACGAGTGAGATTAATACAATCCTTCAAAACGCATTTTTTTCTGCTTCTTTTATTCATTTTTTTCGAATAAGAACAGAAGAAAAATATTGAAATAGATGTTAAATTTATGACGTTGGTAGGTGCAAGTTGTCATAATAATTCCTAGGATTAGGCGAAAACAACCTGTTTGCCGCGCGACTAATCAATACGAAAACCAAAATAAACTAAACCCTCGTTATTCGCGGTGGATGCGTTCCTAGTAAAAGCGCGGAAGGCTAAATGGGTAAGCCTATACGAGAGCAACAGTAATAAATTTATTATTTGTTATTACCAGTACTGGCAGAAAATCTAAATTACAATAATAAATAAGTCTTTTTTGTTGCTACCAAAACTTCAAACTGCCTTAAAAAAAACAGTTGGTGTATAAAGAAATATTCAAAAATAATTATATAGCGCACTACACATTTTATATTTTAAATGTATTCAAATGAAAATGTTCGAGTAAAGAAATGAATTTTAAACCAATCGAAATTTTGATTAATCCCAGAACCGCGAAAATGTGGGAATTACTGTTGTCAAAATAATAAAGAGGAAAAAACTTAATTAAACATATTTTATTGATAATATGTATTTAATTATTGTTATAGATTTTAATGTGATGATAATTATCAAAATGAGAAAAACAAACTAATTTTTTTTTTATTTTTTATTCTACGGTATGTTAAATTAATTACGTGTATATCGATTTATTATTTTTTTTTTCTTTTTCTTATCTCGATTTTCTTTCTTTTTGATTCTTGACAATAGAGATTTGTTTCTTTCATTTTTATTTCGGCTTGAAGCAACATTAAAGTTGTTTCTAAAATCAATTTCTTTTCTTTATAACATTTTCTTTTTGAGGTTGTTATATTTCGTCATTGATAAGTTTTCCTATCTTTTTATTAAGATTGTTTTTATGATAAAATAAAGTTTGAAATATTATTTTATAAAACTAATTTATTTAAAGTGAAGTTAGAAATTAGTCGGTTATTTTTAACCAATTAGTAAAAATGTGTTTAAAAAATATTATTAGAAACTTGATATTTTTTATTTCATGCAAATTTATACTCAAACTTAATTAGATTTTATATTATAATAATATGAAACATCTATAAAAAAAATTATTTAAAAGCCGACAAACAAATTAAAAATATAGTACAGTAGCGACTTTTAATTACATTTACTATCACGTTGCGCTTTAGGCGAAACCATATTCCCGCGTTAATCGAGGGATACTACAAACAAAATTAAAAAACTCGTCCATAAGGAGTAGCCTATTTAAAAGACTGAAAAATTTATTTTCTCAAAGTAATAAGAATTCGCTATACGGAAACCAAGTTAAATTTGTTTATATTTTTTTTACATTATTCTCGAAGTTTCACTAAAATCGAATTACCTTACGTTTCAAAATTCTGAGAAATAACAAACGCAGAAACGACAATCACTTCCGCGAAAATACGCTTAAACCTTAGCAAAAAAAAATTGAATCGCGAAATAAAATACCGTACAGTATATCTCGATAAATAGAATTCTAACTTTGGAAGTACGAGTATTTATTTGTTGTCGTCAGTTTGGTGTTTCCTGCCCAATCCTGACAGACCTAACTCAGGTTTCTAGGGACAGGAGAGAGAGAGAGTCTCAAGAGGCCAGACTGTCACCCCTGAATGTGTTTGTACGCCCACACTGCATGTACAGTACAGTAGTTAGAATAGGAGTCACCTATCCAACTACAATCATTACAGTACATGTACTGTACTTGGCAGACTCAGCGATCTTAAGGGAACTGGGGAAAGGCCGAGCGCAGATTTAACCATTTTGATAGTCTGGTGATTTCGTTTTTCAGGATTGCAACATTTTCTTCGTTCCACTAAAATACTGTAAACAATTATTACTCAAAGTTAACAGGAAATTATTTTTATGAATGACGAAAGAAACTAAAACGTTTAACAAATTGTTCGTTTTTTTAAATTTTTTTTGCTATTTTGTTGATAATTCATTAGAATAAAAATTTTCTTGCTAGCTTTAAAATTTAACCTAAACATAAAAAACTTACCGCTATTAAAAATTCAAATAATGAATCTTTATTCTTTTTAGCCGTTTTTTTTTTTTAACATTTAATTGGTACCTTAGAAGTCAATTTTAAGCTATTGGAAATTAATATTATCAGCAGCAATTTACCAAATGAGCAAAATGCGGTAATAGTCACTGAAAAACATTTTTACATTTGAAAACATAATTTTGCTTTTCTGTTCACAATTTTCATAAAGATAAGCAACATTTGTTTTTTTTTTTTTTTTTAAAAAAAAGTTTTGTTAGGGGTAGGCTATTCGTTGCAATACAATTTTTGTACATATTTGTAATTTTTGTATATGCTCACACACCGCTTTATTTACCTTAAATTCCAACATATTCGTTAATAACTTAGTAAAATCCTCGTTTTTGAAAGTAAAAACAAAACTACTTATGTAAATTCGGGTGATGAACACGTGCGGATGCCCGCGTTTTAATCGCTTCTCTCCCATTATAAAACATCAAAAATAATAAACCGCTATGTTTATGCAAGATTTTTAAGAAAGTGAAAGCTATCAATATCTTCCATAACATAAAGTGTCGTCTGCACTCAAACGGTGGCGCTTCGAGCTGATAAGAACATTTAATTTGCGCATTAATAAACGCGGCCAATTTTAACCGTCACGTTTTCCCTCTGCAAACTTTTCACTTCATCAATCCCAATATCTCTTAACTTTCCACCCACTCCTCCTCTGCCCCCAAGAAAGATAGAAAGAGTGAATGAAAAAATATCTGGTCGTCAGCGTCATCTTGTTATGAACGATACGCGCTCATCCACCCACCCCATTCACTTCTCGCATCCAATTAGCTCCTCCCACTCAACCACCCGAGCCCTCCCACGCAACCTCATCACCGCTGCTGTTGAAATTGAATGTTTACAGGGTGTATGGTAATGAAAAATCCTTAACTCGAAGCTGATTCAGATTGGGAAGACCAGGTGTGGACTGTCACGTGACGCACGAGAGTGACCAAGCCGTCCTCCAGCTGCTGTTTTTGGTCAATGAGGTAATTAAAAACATCTTTTATATCGTTACATTTTTATTATATAGCTAAATTTAATTGAATCGAGAACGGCTCTGCTTATATTTGGAGGCGTTTATTATTATTATTTAAAAAATACAATGCGCGTTTAAATTCGATTAAGATAAACATATCTTTGAAGTTATCGGCGCCTCTTAAACACGGTATTTATGATGTGATGTGTGCTCAGCAAACCACATGGCACATAATTATATCATTTGTAATCAATTTTCACAAACGAGTGTCCATATCTTACATTGGAAGAGTATGTTTGAAGTGGACACTTACATTACAACACAATTGTTTTGTAGAGAAAGTTGGGCAGCATTTTACACTTGACGTGTTGTTCGCTGTTGGTTTACACTGCAAACATCAAGGTGGTAGTTAATTTCTTGCTACATCCATGTCGAAAAATGTCAAAACGTTTTTTGGATAGCTGCCAAACCTAAGACATGTGATCTTTGTACTAAACTTCAAGACTTTCTGTACAAAACTATGTAATGTGTCAATTTTTTACATACTTTTCCACTTTTGTAAAATCATGTATGTCGTCTGACTTTCAATACTGTATACAAAATAAGCATCTGTAAGATTCTACACTTAATTTCAATACTTGTTTCTTATAAGCATATGGGCTACTACATTTTATTGCGCCTGCTGGTAAGGTTAGCTTAGCGACAATTGAGTAGAAAATATTTTCACTTTTTTTTCTAGACTATTATAACTTGTTCGCAGGATGGAGCCTTTAAAAATGGCCCCCAGAATTAAGAAAAGTACATATAAATATTTGGGTTTACCCTGACGCGAGATTCGTCAATGGTCCTGCCAAGCAAAAAATTAATGTAGTACCTGTAATCTATATTATTCTCATATAAGAGCCCAAGACGTTCCCAAAATACAGTTGACCTACGGCGGATTGGGTGTGTCTATTTCTTTTAAGTCAAGTTCATTAATATTATTGTGTAATCACGCTGCAATATTAATTCAGTATTTGAATGATAGTAATCATGTAATTGTGCCAATCATTAGATCGAAAACGTTTTTACTTCTTAGAATTATTAGTTTTAAACTTTTCTTTTAAGGAGTTGAAGTACAGTAACTTAATTACTTTAGTCTTTTAAAAATGTTTGGGAAGAAGTCCACAAACTTAATTTTGCTTCTTAAATTAAATATCAATCAGAACTCAGTAAAAATTCGCTTGAAATACAGCAGATTATACGAGCGATTATAAGCGTTTAAAATTGAAAAAACTTCGAAAATATTCTTAGGTAATACTTTGCCACCAGCTTTATTAAAAATTTGCTTTACAGTATTTTAAACTCGGTAAGACAGTGAGACTAGGTATAATATGTTGTGTTTATCAAAAAGTTCACTTATGCGCATTTATCAAAAATACTTTTAAACAAAATTTAGTCCCTAATTCTAGATTTAGAAATTTGTGGTAACAAAAAATAAATTATAATTATAATAATACTGTAATATCTTTTTAACAATACCAATTTAACACCAAAATATTTTATTCAAATCGGGGGATTATATACCCAGTTTTAATTAAATTAGTAACTGTGTTTGAGTTAGTATTTTGACTAAAATAAACGTGTTTTGTAGTTTTGTTGTTTGTAGTACTGTTTAAAGATAGTTTTTTTTTTTTTTTTTGATTTTAAACAATTTGGCAAACTTAATTCCAGTGAATTATTTTGAAAAAATTTCCCAAATAAACGCAAAAAATTAAAAGATTTTGATTATTTTCTTTAAAATTTTGATTTATTTGAAGAGACATCCCATTTCCGAATAAAAGTAATTTTTAGTACAGAGCAAACCTAATCAATTGTTCAGCTGAAGAAAAATATTTTATTTGTAATCGAAAAAATCAATCTGATAAGAATGTCATCTAATGATTAAGATTTTTCAATACGACGCTAATACTGCAATTTATTTTGTTTTTTTTGTCAAAGCCATTTCTATGCGACGCCGAACTTTGCTCGACTCAAACAACTTGTATTGATTTTCTTTCTTAAAATTAAATTGTTTGTTTTTTCTTTTAAATAATATTAAATTGTTTTTAAATCTTAGTTTTCTATCATTTTCAAATTCTTGCTTTTAATATTTTTTACTTAACAATATTTCAACTTTATTAATAAAGATTTCAAGAATGAGAATTTCTTGAAAATTAATTTGCAAAATTTTCAACGCTTCATATATACTGAAGATTTTTTTGAAAAACGAACGAAGCAGGCTTACTAAAATACTATTATTTCCTTTCAGTTTTTTAGAACTTAAATATCTTAAAAATGAAAAAAAAATTATTTAGTTTGAAAATTAAATCCACAGGCCGCAGGTTGAAAACCTCTTACAAACCATCATCATACCGAATATTAGCGAAAACTAAAACGACGTTTTACCTTTTTTTAAGAAACAATACTGTACTCGGATTTTCCGGTATCACGCGATGAAAGAATGTGTTATTATTAAATTTAATGATGTGAAAATTGTGACAGGTGTCACGCAAACTTAAGGGATTCTCATAGATGGCGTAGACTAGCGTTCATCTACTCGTACACTCTACAACCTCTGTTTATTTTTATTTTATTTGAAAATAAGCAGAGGTTGTAGATGAACGCTAGTTCGTCGCTAATTCTTTAATTTTGGGATGCTTTAAGATAAGAACCGATAGGATATTACGGTAATGAGAAAGTTGATTTTGCTTTTAAGGTTTTATTAAACCATTAACACGATAACATATTAGAAACATCCTTATCTCATCCACATGCAATTTTAATTTTATTATGGATGTAACTTACTAACTTGCAAGGAAGATCTTCTGAAACTTAATTTAAATTGATGAAATTTCCTTTATGTACACTGTAAATTTAAAGAAATAACGGATATGAGAAACCTAGAAAACTATTATGAAATTTTTTCAGAATTTTAATTTTTAACAAGTACTGTAGGTTACTGTACAATATTTACAATTGATTTAGTGATTTAATTTAAAAAAAATTTGAAAGATAAAAATTGTTTGAAAGAGGGCAATAATTTTAAATAATTACGTGTTATATAGGCTTATGCACTCTTTCATCAAACTAAATAGTAAAGGATAAAAACTTTTTTTAGTTACAAATATCTGATTATATTTATCAACATTTTTACGGTTTATTTTTGATACCGTATAAATTTTAGAGATTTACGAAAGTGCTCCATAATTCCTCAATCGCGCGCATAGAAATACTTGCATGTTAAGTCTTTGAGCAGTTTAAAGATTGATTTCGTTGAATCGATATTTGGGGATTTTCAAAGTTAAGTTTGTGGGGAAACTAGTTTAAACTTTGAAAGTGTGTCTCGAAAATAAGACTCTTTTAAATGAAAAGTTGAACGAGCTCGAATATCTCTGGAAATTCGTTTAAAGAGAGCTAATATTGGAGTTATTTGACTGGATCGGCATATAATAGAAAGCCGATTTAAGAAAAAAATATATATGCTGTATATATCCTTCAGCATTTTATTTTGGAAAATAATTTCGTCTGTGCATTTCTCATGTTGATTTGGCTTTTATGTCTTTTGCATTGTAAAAGCCGTGTAATTCTATCGCTTAACTTCTTCTCCAATAAAAACCTTTCTCCAATTTCAAAATGGAACGAGAGAGCGTAATTTTGGGTTATGTACACACGCAAGCAACTAGCGTCACCGCCGTCACGAGCACTCGATGAAGTGTAGAATTTGCATATCGTTCGACACCAGGTGACGCCGCTTTCTCTTCCTTTGAAATAGTTATGATTTAGTATTAGCAAAAACGTCTTTTATTATAATGACGCAGTTTCAAAATTGTGTAACATTTGAATGCAACGGAACTTTCTAAAGACGAATTATATTTAGCAAAAAGTTCGTTTAATATTACGAATCCGTCCGCCTTAATAATAAAGAAATGAAATTTTAATACAAAAAAAAAAATTATTTTTAATACGAAAATGTAAATTGAAATTAAGAACTGAATGTTGCCCTCTCAACCTTAATTTTCTGCTGAGAAGAAAAAACTTCGAATTGGAAAGTGTCAATCTATTAATCTAAAAATTTCGTTAACAATTTTGAATAATATTAATGTTAGTGGTAAAACTAAGAAGCCGTTTAACTATTCTTATTTACTAGGAAAAGTCATTTATTTTCCGCAACCGGTTTATAGTCTAATTTCAGTTAGCTCCAATTCTTTGCTAATTTTTACATACATTAATTAATTAATTTGTTTAATTTCTTAATTTAATTAAATTTTTTTATTTTATAATGAGCAATTGATGTGCAAAAAAAAAATGACAAGGAAGAGCTGTTATCTACGGTACATAATCATTTCAAAATCGCTATCAACCTTGAATGTTATAGCTATCCAGATTGAAATGGGTTACTTCAGTTAATTTGTCATTGCGATGCAAGCCAAAATAATATGCTACGAAATTTATGAATTTCACCAGAGAGCCCATATTAATCGAAGATTTTGCGCACAGAATGGAGAAAGTTTGGGAAAAGGTTTTAACAGTCAACAACGTTGGTTACAGAGAGATGGTCACTGGAGACCTGAGTCTTTACTTTGGATTTAGCGCAAGGGACCCAAGGGCATTGTGATCATGCACGTTCGCACACCTCTGCACACACTGTTGAGACTCTGCAAAATTTCTTTTTAGGTGTTAAAACATCCTCCCCTACAGTCTTAATCTTGCTTCAATGGACCTTCAACTGTTTTGACCCCTGAAAGCAACTCGTAGGCGTCGAGACAGTGGAGCACTCGTGGCTCACAGTTTAGCATAAATTTCCATAAAACATTCTTTATTGGGGCGATACAAACTGATTTTAGCACATGGACAAAGTGTATTAAAAACAACCATATTATGTTGAAAAATGATGAATTTATCTTATCTAAAAGTTGATTAAAAGGTTAGCCATTTTGTATTGCACCGCAGTTATAAATTAAGTGATGTGTAACATTTAAATCTACATATTCAAAACATAACACGATAACCTAAGTATGAATAATAGCGTGCCATCAAGTTCAATAAAATTCTTGCGGAAAATAGAGTGAATGATAACTTGGAATTTTAGTCGTATAAGTTGTTAAACGATTTACAGTAATATCGAAAGACTTAATATTAGTTGCGTAAAATTAATTTAATATAAAAACTAGTAAAAATTAATTCAATCCGTTTGAATAAAAATAAATCTAAAATTTAATAAACATAAATTTTAATTAATACCGGTAATTATAATTTGATTTTCAAAATAAATACAGTACAAGACAATGCGTGAGTCAAAATATTCGTAGTTTGAATACGGTAATACTGAATTTTAAAATGCTGGTTATTATGAGTTTTGATATTATGAAAGCCGGGGAAAGGATGTGTGTGGTGATGGGGCGTTTAAGTAGTTGCGTCGAGGAATTGCGATGACGTCAACAATCGCTGGTGTCGTCATGGAGATGGCGCTTTAGGATTTTCGAAATTATGTGCCGTAATATAGGTCAGACAACTGCCGCTTACATGTTCTATTTAATAGCCCTGGCAGAAGAGTTTCTGAAAAACCGACTTTAGAAAAATGCCGGTTAACCGCGTTATTATTATTTTTTTTTAAATAATTTTGAAAAGTATTAAACATTAAAATATCCTATTTTGCTATATAAATTTCGAATATTATTATAACTTATTTTGCATTCAAAATTGGTATGTATTTTTATGATTATTTAATTTACGCCAAATTAGTAGTCTCGAGGAAACATTTAATTTTATCCCATTCACAATCATAACTTTGTACGATATTTTTTAGTGATTTCGATTGAATACTGATGAGCTGTTAATTTAATATTTTGTTATCTCAATCTAACCATCCTAAGGATATTGGGGAATACAGAGAAGCTCGTAAGGCCCTCCACTCTCTTTTACTAGCCTCAAAAGTGGGGCAAAAAGTTGGGTCACGCTATCCCATCTCTGACCAGGCTCAGTATTGTTTAACTAAGTAATCTAATGGAAACTGATGTTTCCAATGAGGCAGTGCCGGTTTTTGGGTTTTCATCAAAAAATCGTGGTTTTCCAGTTCGAGTATTTTCGAAGCAGAAAGGCTTTACTTGACATAGAAAGACTAGCGGCTACGTTCGGCGTTCGCGGCGAAATGATTGACGAAATAACGAGAGTGACGGTGCAGCGAAAGTGAAGAAGCGTGACGTTCGCTTCACTTATTGCTTGACACGGTTGAAGGTGAACGCTATTACTGCCCTCTGCCGATCACTCTCGCCGTCAATTCGCAGAACCAACGTTAATGTATTCCAAAATTTGCATGTCAACGGATGACCGAGCGCCGACACTTAATCGAATTGGCGGGGAACGATCGCCGGCACCTTTTTCTTCACTTAAATGCTCGCTGAATTTATTCATAAGCGTTTTCCTGATTTTAGTGATATCCAATACAATAGTATTATTGTAGGCTATTTTAAGGCGTGAAATACCGGTTTACAAATAAAATATAATAAAAGTGAAATAGAGTATTATACAACGTACCGGTAGGAATATACTGTATTAGCTCCGATAGCTCGTAGTAACCTAAATAGGTTTTAATAAAATTTTAACTAACTTTTATTCTTTTTGTACCCTACGCTCATTTGAATCACATCATGGAATAAATTCATGAAAATAAAAAAAGATGTTAGCAAATATTTTTATTGAAAATACAGTAGGCCTAGTTGAAAAAGGAATTATTATATCATTTTAAAATTTAATAAAACTCCATCCGGATTGTTTTTGTTAGTGTATAATACACATTACGTAGCCTACATTTTAAAACATTGTATAATACGTTTTTAAATAAATAACTTTTCATATTAGAAATAATAGATTATACGTAGTTGACACTTGTTTTAAAAAATAAATAAAAGTTTACTTTATAATGTATTTACTAATATTAATTTTAATAAAACAATAATAAAAATTCTCAGAAAATGATCAAAACATGATTAAAAATGTTGACAAAACATCGAGTAAAGTTTTCGTCAAAGAATGAGTAACGTTTACCCGATATAAGTACAGTAATAATAATATTGGAAGCATTGTAAAATGTTTCAATGCATTCGATGTCGTGATTCCTTTTAACCGGTTATTTAAAGCGATCGGAAGTCCGTGAAATCGAAAAAATTTCTTTTTAAAGTAAAAATATCAAAAATAAAAAAAATAAAAAAAAAACTATTCTTAGAAAAATCATTTTCGATGGCTTCGTTCCAATATCTATCGAGTTGGCAACACATACAATGTAGTGTTACAATATAAGATTTAATAAAAGAAAGTCTGCCACAAAACTTTTATTAAGTCTTGTTTCACATGAGAAAAGAAAAGATCGAATTTAACAATTATTTTTTAAGTAAACGTTTTGTTACAATAACTGTTTTCTATTAATGTATTATACAAATAACATAGTTTCAAAACAAAATAAGAGTTATTTTTTTTTAAATTAAATTGTGATTTTCCGTCACAATTCAGAACTCTAAAAGTATACGAAAATCATTTTTTTTTAGATACTGTATATTGCGAGGATCAATGAGAATGCTTTCGTTTATACAGAGTCGGTTCTAACAAGAGGTCTAGGGCGAAAAACGTTTTCTGCATACTTTTCTTAGAAATTATTGGAGTAATATGTCATTTATTTGATAATGCGACTTATATCTTTCATTGCTTAAAACTTTCTTATTATTTCTCTTCCTCCACAAAAAAAAAGTAATCTTGGGGTACGTTACTTCACTTTATCGAAATTACCGGTGAATGGAAGAGAGCGCAATTTTAGTCTTTGCCTAGGGTTCAAAACTAAACCTGAAGTGCAACTATTCACTGATCAAGTTGGCATTTGTTTTTGTTATTATGTCGTTCTACGTCCCTAGCAAGATCGAGATTTAACTAGGATTAAAACGGAATTATTATCAATAAAAAAGTGACGTCAAACTCTTAAGAAGGAAACCGCAAACTCTTGATTGAGTTAATTCTTTTTACTCATAAATTAATGTAGGGGAACGTAGAGTCATTCAAGAAAATGCAAATTTTTGGGTTTTATATTCGATGTAACGTAATTGTGGAATAGTTCACGGTGTGTGACAGGTAAGCTCAAAATCTTAAACTCGTATATTTCTATGCAATATAATCATCGCTATTCTGTAGTTTGTTTAGCAAATAAAGCAATCCTTTTAAGCAATGCCAAGAATATATATATTTTGCTTAGGTGCCCAAAACTCCAAGCTACCTACCTCACTAGTTTCAATTTAAAGTTTTCTGCGATACACACGATTTCCATACATAATTTTGTACGGCAGTATGACATGTGTAACTGCAATTCCTTTGCGAAAGCAAACCGGAGTTGCGCGAGAGCATTGCGGGTATTTGAACGTTAAGGGGTTAGAAACGCCGCTGAGAGAAAACCCCGAAGTCTCGGATTATTAATTCAGAATTTCAGACCCCCTGTAGGGCCTAGGGCCCCGATTCCCAACTTTTGTCACGCAGCAGGCTTCATACAGTAATAACTTGGTTTGGAGTATTTTTGCTCACTTTATTTGTTTGAGGCATCAAAATTGACATTTTTCATGAAACAAAACCATTAATACCTTACAGTATAGTAATAACATTTTTTAAAAACTTTTATTCATTTTAACACAAAAATTAAAATGTTTGAGAATCGTTGTTTTATTTCATTGAAATAAAAGTTTTTAGAAATAAAAAATCAGACTTTTCACTGTAGTTGAAATTTTTGTTTCTAGCTTATGAAATTACTGTTTTAAAATTAATAGTCGTAAGAATTTTCTAGAATCCGCTTGTATTTCCATTTCTCTCGAGTTTCATTAAATATTAAAATAGTAATTTGTCAAAACACCAAACAAAAAAGTTTATTTTGCTGTAAATTAGCAGCATGTTTTTAAATGAGGCGGAATTGTTTGAAACGGCTTCATAATGTTTATAGAAACGCCGCAATACTCGTCACATAAAAGCGATTTCCATCCGCAAAACCAAATTGGAGAACGTAATAATAATAAGCCAGCCGTGCGAACGTTCCCGTGTTCCTTCGCGTTCCGTTCCTACCGAAACAACGCAAACGGCCTCTTGCATTCGCGCCTTACCGAGCGTGTGTAATGCTCATTCTTAATTCATTCCTCTCACCCATCCACCCACCATACTAGCATCACTCCCGCACTTCATCGCTACCCTATTTCACTCTTTTCTTCATGCCTTACCATAGCTATCTCCAATTTCTCACTCTCCGTATCTGCCTATGTTACTTTCCGTTGCTAAACTTTACAATCTCACTCTCCATTTTTCAATTACATATTATAGGCCTACTTTAAAATAACATATTTTCTCAACTTGACGTCACGCACGTGCTTTTGACAAAATGACGTCAAAGGCAACAAAATGACACGAACTATTTGTGCTTCCTCTCTCATTCGACATTTATATCATTCTCAACATCCTTTTTTCACTACGGTATAAGTCAATATGTTTGCCTTGCCTGCACTCTCAATCACTCTTTTGCCGTTTCCATCTTTTTTGTCTTACCAGCACGCTTTTTCCTTCTGAATTCTCACTCTCTCCATCTCAGCTTTCTTTCTCATTTCTTTGCCCAACCACTCTCAATTTTCTACGAGTATCACTCCTTTTTTTTCTTTCTTAATACGGTAGGCCTTAGTATCTCTGTAATTTATTTTTACAATGTCTCCATAATTTTTCATCATATTATCTCGCATCTTTTTTTTCATTTTTACCACCTGTTCACTGTTTCACATTCTTCATTCCTCAATAAGTCCTGTTCTCATTATCTATTTGTATCACTCACTCTCTATCTCATTCTTTCATTGTCGTCATTTTTACTTGTTCAATTGCCTACTCTTTCACCTCTTTTTCTCGTTCAAACTATCTTTTCATTTTTGTACCACTTCTTTACTTTTCCAATAATCATAATCTCTTACTCTCTATATTTGTCCTGTTCTTACTAACTACCGTACTTGCACCATTCTCTATCTCACTGTCTCTATTTTTCACTCTTTCCATTCACTCTATTCCTTTACATGGTTTCGCTTTCTCGCATACCATCTCTTTCTATCTCTATGATTCATTCTCTATCTCATCTTTCTATCACTTTCTCGCCAGGGAACCTTCCGCGAAATACAAGAACAAAGACGAAAAACAACGAGGATTTAGCTAACGAAATTAATGGGGGAATGAAACCACAGAAACTTAAATAATTAATTTAATTCCCAAAATAACAATTTGACTCGCGATTTCACTCTTACTCACTCAACCACCCACTACTTCTGGAAATCGATCTGGAATAGCTCTTAATTTTCCAAGAAATGACATTGAAATTAATTCTCGTAAATTTTCATGAGCGCTTTCCCCCCATTTGGCTACACTCGTACTTGTGCACAAAAATATCAATTTAACGAATGTCTCGAGGATTGTCTCGTTTCGTTTTATTGTAAAATTAAATACTGTAATCACAATATTGATGGGGAGCATTCCAAATTCGATAAATAATGAGCAACTTGTTTCTGCTTTCTATTCCGTTATCGGGAATGCACAAATTCGTACTGCAGGGTTCAGGTCAAAAAGAACCCCAATTGATATTTACTGCCATCTCCATTGATAATTTGGGTACAGCACCCGCATTATCAGATTTTATATTGCAATTGAAAAGATGGAAAATAGATTTTAAAGTTAGGGTAAATCTTTTCTAATGAATAATTTACAACGTTATAAATATATTTTTATATTAGAGTGTTGTGCAATTTTTTTTAAGTGCTTTTAAGTGAGTTTTAATGTCCTCTAAATTTGGTTTATAAAATTTTTAAATTATTATGTATTAGAAGTTTCAGATATTTTAGTGGCCACAATATATTAAATTTTAAAAATTGAAACTTTACGCGTGAATTAAAGATCTGATCACGGCGTATTCCTATTTTCGCTTTAAGTACCTTTTAGCATACTAAGCCGCGAGTTCCGATCACTGCGGTTTCACTGTTCCGAGATAGAGAAGGAGATTTTGAGATTTTCGAGGGTGTATGGGAGGGGGGGAGAGAAAATGGTGCAAGGTCCTTAACTCGCCTTCGACTAAATGTTTGATGGACGGCACTTTTTATCTGCTAAACGAATTAGAAACAGTGAAAAACCGCACTCAAAGCCATTTTAGGACGCTGCCGCAGGTGTAAATTATTCAAACTGCGCGCACAAACGTTGATTCAAAAACATTGCTAGAGAATAATAAAAAAAATGTTATGAGTTAAAAGCCACCAGCCAAATAATATAGAAAATTCTTCTTCAAAATTCGAGAAAAGGAAAAAAAAATCTAATATAATATTATTTCTCTTAACGCTTTTTAAAACTTTCGAGAAGATCGAAAACGAAACTGGGAGATGGCATTTGGGGGTGAAGAGAGTGAGGAAAAAATCAATGGGATAGGGCACTTTAAGTGCTAACGTTAAACACACCGGCATCCTTCATCAATCGCGGTTTTGCTTATACGCGAACGACACTTTGCAGTTAAATTCTTTTGAAATGTATTTAAAAGGCTCAAATTTAATGCTTAACAGTCTATGTAGAAACATTTCACCACGCGATATTTATGTTTCACTTTAATTCCTTTTACGCAATAATTTTAATAAAGGTATGCTTACCCTATAAAGTTTATTATTTATTTTCTTCCAAAATTTTAATACCGGGAGATTATATTTAACCCGTCCAATAGATAATTTATTATCTTTTTTTGTTTGCCTTGCGAACTATTACGGTATATGAGAATAATAATGGACTAAGTGCATTGATTTTAAGCATTTTTAAGGTAAAAATTTGTTCATAAAAAGCTCATTTTGCTTGTGACTACATGTATTTTCAATCAGTGCTACCTTACGCGATATTTTCTAGAAATAGAAGTCCGCGAATAGCGAGGGATTACTTATATCTTTTTTTTTTCTGGAAATAAAAAATAAATTTCTTTCCGAATTATATCTCCACTTTCCGAATGTCACATAAAATTGCGATCTCATTTTTTATTTAAAATCAAATTCAATTTGTGTCACTGATGTTCGAGATGAATAAAAACAGAGCTTGGCTTCTCGATTATTCACTAAATTTGACACTTTCCGTTGTCGCCATTAATCAAAATCTCGTTTTTGTGCTTGTGTGTAGGGGGCGCTGGTGAGCGTGTGCGCTGACGACTTCCTCCACCTGTGGAATCTCCGACAGAAACGACCGGATATCGTCCACTCGCTCAAATTCCAGAAAGAACGGTAAGTCCCCCGGGGAAACTCTCCATTTTTCATCTCTTCCTTTCCTTCCACCCTCCATTTTATCATCCTTCTCTTTTATTTTCATTCCATGTTCACCGCTGGGCGGCAAAGAGATTACAACACACTTTTTCAAAAGACAGAAACACAAAAATTTAAAAAAAAAAAAATTTAATCTCGAAAGATTTACTTGAAAACGATTTTAGCAGTTACATTAACTTTTCCGTTATTCACGTAACTTTGCGTTCATTTTTTTCTATCAATTTCTTTTTTATTTTTCATTCCAATCTCTTTCAATTTCAATTCTTTTTTTTTTTTATTGTGATTTAATTTTTTTTTTTTTTATAATTTTATAATTGCTTCAATCATGATCAAAATGTTTCAATTCTTTTCATTAATACACTATTGTTTAGTTATTTTAAATTTTTTTTTATTTTTTATTTTAAATTTTTTTTTATTTTTTATTTTAAATTTTTTTTTATTTTTTATTTTAAATTTTTTAAAGTTGAAATTTAATTCTATTTTTGTTTGTAAAAGTTATACTGTAAATGATTGAATCATGGTAGGTCTAATAATGTTTCCGTTCTTCAAATCTTCGATCATTTAATTTAAGATTCCTAATTTTTTTTATTTTTCTTTCATTACCAGTTCCTATTCAATTATATCTCGCATTTTCCAATTATTTTTGCTTGTTGGTCTTTAAATTACTGTACCAGTATATAAAACCAATTTTGGTTTTTATTTTTTAAAATTGAATTTCAAGTTTGGTTTCCGTTCGTTAATTTATTCATTTGTCATTCACTTGCGGTTCGATTTAGAATCACATTTTGTCATCTTCCGTTTCGGAGCAAATGGCTGTACATCGGGACGGAACGCGGAAACGTGCACGTGGTGAATATCGAATCCTTCGTGTTGTCCGGGTATGTCATCAACTGGAACAAAGCTATCGAGTTGTAAGTATCCCTCGACTGACAGATTTCTTTCGTCTTGAAACTGGTAATTTTATTGGTTGCAGGTCCAGGAAAACGCACCCCGGGTCGGTGGTTCACATCAGCGACAACCCCTTCGACTCGAGCAAGGTGATAATCTGAACCGGAACACGCTCCGCTTAAGTTTTTCTATTCCTTTTTTTTTATCTTTCGATTAGTTGCTCATCGGTTTCGAGTCGAGCGAAGTTGTGCTGTGGGATTTGAGAACCAGAACCGCAGACGCTCGTTTCCATCACACAGAGGTAAGCACGCGCACGGAATAACAATGCGCTACAAGTCAACCACTACCGTATTAAAATTCGATTGACTATCAATCATCCGTTTTATCGATTTTCATTTATTAAATTGCTACGCGTTACGAATAATGAAACAACTATTTAGAGTCACTAAAATCTTAAAATAGAAATTTCAGGATGAAAGGAAATCAAGTCTGAAAGTTCAGAAATCACAAAATCTAAAATAATAAAATTGAGAAAGCTTCTGAAAGTTTAAATTAAAAGTTGATAACGTACCCAAATAAAATCTACCTAGTTTATAATTTACCGCTAATGTTTGTTGGTTTTGTTATCTTTATAACTTTTGCAGTATTTTTGAGGCTCCCGAACTTCTGAAAATTAAATTCCCATTTCCACTAATTTTTTGGCCAATTTAAGAGATTGTTTTTAAGATTATTGGCAAATTTACCTCTCATTTTTTGATATTGATACTTCGTTTGGATGCTCCCTTTACTTGATTGGCAAATTTACCTCTCATTTTTTGATTTTGATACTTCGTTTGGATGCTCCCTTTACTTGATTGTCCGCGTGCCGCCACGAGATGTCGTTGTATTTTGTTAGTTTTTTTTTATCGTCATTTTGTCCGTCTACTTCTTCAGGTTAAAATAATCCTTTTTATTTGGTGTGTGTTTATATAGAATTTGCGGTCAGTGGCGTGGCATCACGAAGGCCGGCAGTTTATGTGCAGTCACTCGGACGGTAGTTTGACCACGTGGAACATCAAGACCCCTTCCAAGCCCGTCTCGGTCATCTTCCCACACGGTACGTACCAGGTGGATAAACCTTCATCGAACGTTTTCAAAACGCTTCAAATTAAAATGAAGTGGTTAAAAGAGAAAATGTTTCGATGAATTTTTTTTTTGGAGAGTTTATTTTAACTCCCAAGTTTAAAGATAAATCCGTATAAATGTTAAGTGCCAGTTTAAATGTCAGCGACATACACGGAATAATACGTTGCTATGGCAACGCACCAATTGAATCGCTCGCAACAAGAAAAAACCTACACATTTCGCGTTTTATGACAACTACACATTTTTCTGTCGATTTAGAACGAGCAAACTAATAATAAATAAAATAAAATAAAAAAAATAGAACGTAAAAACTTCTATTTGGTCAAAAATAAATTTTTGCGACCGAGCCATTCGATTTTCACAATTATTTTCGTTTGACCAACACAAATTCTTTTTTTGCTATTTTTTTTTTAATGTAATTTTGAAAATATTGATTTATTATAGATTTACAGTATCGGTAAAAATTATTGTTTATGGTCACTTTTATATTACATTGCAGTTTTCCTTTTGGTATTTTATTGCTAAGATTGGTATTTATTTTGAAGTTTAATTTTTACAACTTTTATTCATTTTTAAAACTTTGTTTTATTTCACTTAGTTTATTTATTTTTTATTTATTTAGAAATGCTATTTATTGTTTGAAAAGGTGCATTTTTTATATTAAAAATTCTAAATTAAAAATCTAAAAATTTACTTTAAAAGTAAAATTAATAATATTCATAAAAAGATGAATTTATAGTTTAATATTTCAACTTTTTTATTGACGGTAAATTGCAAGAGATGTACAGTATTTGAATTTCAAAGCGGCAAAAAATACACTAGGCCATACATATTTTTTACTTGTAGTTTCTTTCTCCTTCAATTTTTATCTCGGAAGAAGAAGATGAAAAAAAAAAATAAATAAATAACAATTTTTTCCCTTTTTTTCTTTCTTCATATTTTAATAATACTGTACTTGAATGTGTTAAAACAACATTTCACCTTTTATTTATATATGAATTTTTTTTTTTCTTTATTTTTTATTCTCGCAGCTAAAACAAATAAAGATGGCAAACAGGAAGCGTGCAAGTCCATAGGCAAACTGGAGTGGAAATCGCAACGCGGGGGGTAAGTTAATGTTTTCCAACTTAATTTCCGAAGTATGGCGAATGTTACGATGTAGCGAGTGCCGTCACCGAATCGATTTGTGGTGACGCTTACGGTGATTCTCCCAGTTGCTTGCTACAGCAGCTGCATTACACCGCCAATTGCGTCACAAACGTTGATATGCACTATGCCACAGAGCCAGGACTATGCGATTTGCAGGCCCTTCCGTTAATAAGATTGTGGTTAAAAGTATCGAAAATAGACATATGGGAGACACACGTGAGAGATTTGACATTTCTCGTATCTACTGTGTAGCTACTGTGTAGCTTTATTGCGAGAATATGTTTTGGTTAATTCTATGTGGGAGTTTGAGTTTTCCGAATTTTTGCGTTAAATTACAAAATTTTGAATTATTGTAATTTTGTTTTTCATTTAATGGGATGGGGTATTTTTCCGAAATTATTAAATTTTTGAGAATTTGGCACATCTGAATTTCAGATTTTCATAGTTTTGGGGCTTTTGACTAAATAGGCTACCGTAATTATGTTATTTTTTTTGGTATATACAGTAGGCCTATATTATTTTAACTTTTTATAATTTTTCCCTCAGCACGATTTTGAGATTTTTGCGAAGGATTTGATGTAGTGTTAAAAATTACTCGTATAATAATTACAGTATTAGAATTGATTTGTCGTGATTTTCACTATCAGAATTTTGAGATTTTTAATTACCGGGGTCAAACCTTAAGTTTTTGCGTAAGCTAAATAATTATCACTTTGGATTCCGCTTAAATAATTTTGAACATTTATCTTTTTAGGATTTTGATTTATCGAGGATTTTCTATTTTATTATTTTGATTTGTCATGATTTTGAACTAACCCTAGCTCATACATTATTTATAGAGCGTAAATGCTATTTATTCGTAAACCCTATAGTTGGTAACTTTGTGGACGCCTAAATCCTGCCCTATAGATGAGATTGTGCGCCCTTTTCCCAGCCCCATCTTTGCGTATGCGCCCCCAAAGCTCCTCCCACAGCTCCACATTCCCTTCGTCTACTAACAACATGTAAAACGCATCAGCAAACATGTCAAACGCAATTGTTAGGAATCTGAATTTAGTAATTCAATATGTTGATATACTCCACGTTGTCGAAATAAATGTGCTGGCTAATAAAAAAAAAAAGTCTCCATAGTAACCGGATTTCCCCGCTAAAGAAATTCCCAAGAAAAATATGAAAGGAAAAAAAGACTGAATAACATTTGGTTTTCAAAAATTTTGAAAAAAAGAATATTCCATATTCTAATCAATATTTTGGGAAAGCTAGTCGAGTACAAAACGCTATTACAATCTCAACAAACACTCGTTTCTATTCAAATCCCAAGCGAAAGGGAAAAAATCCCGATTATACGTTCAAATTTAAAATATGCTTTTATAAAACATTTGCTCGCATTTTGCAGAAAATAAGATACAATAATCCTTCGTTGTATTCGGTAGATAAGTTCCCTGAAAATATCACGCATGGCGAAGGATCCGTTCAAATGAACATCAAAGTAATGAAAATGTAACTTGTAGAATGAAAGTTTCTTTCTTTAAATTTCGTACGAAAAATAAACAGAATAATAAACAGGCATACTGTAGCCTATTTCGTATTGACAGTTTCTTGTATTAAATTATATTTGCACTTGCATGCCACTAATTCCGGGATTATCAAAGCAGGAAAAGTGAAATGACGATGAAAATCCCATTGGAGATTCGTGGTTAATCATTTTGAGAGGCTTTTCCCTTCCGTCGGCTCATTCACTTCCGCGATTCATTCAAGGCCTCGCTTCGCACATCCAAATCTTTATTTTTGTATTGGAATGTTTTTGCATGAACCTTTATAATGACTATCAGGGCCGTTTGATTTGCGGCGGTTAAGTAATTTCTACATCTACGTTATATTATTTGATATTTATTGCGAATGTTGTTCATTTATAATTGAAAAGTTTAACCGTTTTTATTGTATTCACTGTAGTAACTTTGGTTTAAAGCAAAAATTATTCAAAAAAATAAAAACGCAAGGCAGTTTTTAATTTTCTGCTGGAACGTTAACACACTCGAGTAAAATGAAGGCATGGTTCTGAATTGTTGCGTCGCGTCACGCCACGCGTCACCTTCATTGATGCCGTCACCGCCCCACTTCCCTCCGTCTCACACAACGCCCCTGTTAACGGCGTTTAGCGCTCTTCTCATCAAACGATCCGTTGATGAAAATAAAACGCTAACTGCGACATTACGGGCGTCATTAAGGTGTTGCGATCTTTCGACGGAAAATAACTCTGTTTACCTACTGTATTTTCTTCGAAATGTTTCACAACTGACTTGCGACTGGATACCTAGGTCCTAGGAACGGAATGAAGCCTACCTTAACAATGGCGACTAAAATTGGCGTAAAATGCAGACAAGTTTGGCGATTTATTATTACTTTGGCGATTATGATACTTGAAACTTAAACTTCAATTAGGCGATTAAAAGTTGACGCTCAAAATAATTTCTTTAACGAACAAAGCATTTCAATTTACAGTAGACGATCCAAGTTTCAAATTAACACAAAATTTGAGATTTAAAAATTAAATTTAAGACAACTTTCCAGGTGAAAAGTTCGAGATGATCTTGAGGGAACAATCCCATATAATTACACTTTAAAGCTCAGGGCATTATATGCGAACGTAAGCGACTAGATTGTAAAAAAGCACAAACTTCGAAATTACCGGTAACTTCTTAGACCGCCAAATGTTAAATGTCAAATTAATCGTGGTATCTTTAAAAAGTTATTGAAGAAACTGACGCGATTTAGGAAGCTATAAAACTGGCATAGGCCTACTATAATGATAATAATTATTATAAAACCTAAAACCGTCTTTCCACTGGATTTGCGGTGGAAACAGTAGTATAAATTTGATTTTCATAACTTGCAGTTAACGAATACAATTTTGCCTTCTTAAACATACTGTAATACAGTAGGACTCGGTTATAGCGATATCGAAGGGACCGAACATTTTATGACGTTTTATTCTAGTAACCTAATACCCCTATTTTGTGAGTGCTTGATGGATTTTGTAAAAGCTGACGGATTCCTTATATAGTAATACTACGGCCTTGTATCTTGAAACATCTAATATGCTATTGTAATATGTTCTTACTGAAGAATTTATGCAATAATAGGGATCAATTTATACTAATAGTAACCATTACTTCAACATTACATTATCTAGACTTTTACACTTTTTAGAAGATTTTTCACTGTGTTCTAAAAGAAAAAAAAAATTAAGTCATTACATTTGATTAAATATTGCAAAAATCTATTAAAAAAAAGAGGTAGTGTTTTGACTTATTGTGCTATAATCAAGGTTAATGTCTTTCCTTAACGGAAAAACAGAGTTCTTACATGGGGAATACACATGATTGGCACGGGACTCTCAAAAAGTGACGTTACAACTTACATCCGAGATAATCTTATATTCCAGTTGTACAGTACAGTAATTGTGACCTTGCAAAGTCAAGCTTTTGCCACCCATAAAAGTTGAACTGGCGACTAAGTCTACGGTGGGTCCGCTCCTGTGTACCGGATACGATAGTAAAAAATAAAAGCAGTATATTTTTTTTGTAGAAAGCGGTGAATTCGGTGGATGGGTTCACGCCGATAATTCCGCTCTCGATCGATCGATCGTGCACTTCGATTCCAATTGGAAAAGAGCAACCGCAAAGAGTAAACAAAAGGCCAATCGGCGTTTTGAGCAGTAGCGCTAATAGCCTTATTATTGGGTGGGCGGATCATTCCTCCCCCCAATCTCGCACTTCAGATTCCCCACCTCATCCTTAGTCATAACTAAAAACGTGTTTTCCATTTCAAATGCGTTCGGAACGGAAATAAAAACTTTTTATTCCTTGTTCTTTCAAACGGAAATGGGTTTGTTTAACGCGGAGTCGTTAAATAACGCGATTGTTCGTCGTAAAACCACCTTTTGCTTTCCACCGATCGGCTAATTCCACGCCGCAATTAATTTTAATGCTTCTTTTACCAATTATTTTAATTAGCTAAGCAAAGTTATTCGCGTTAAACCAATTAAATTCTCAAATAGCTTCGAATTAAGAGAACATAAATTAATAGAATATTTTTAGGATAAATATCGTAAACTAATTAAAAAATAGTTTTCGTTAAGTTCCAAATAAAACTATACGACTTTCAATATAAATCTATTTCATTAAAATGCAATAAAAACCACCACTTTAACGAAATTCTAAGTTTAACTCCAAAAAGTTTATGTTGCCATGAAAAATCTGCGATCGTTACGAAGAAAATTTAAAAAATAACTAACAAGGTTTCAAATTTATTTCTGGTCTTATGTTCGAGTAAAACGAAAAATATCGATAAAAAAATAATTACTTACTGTAATAAAAATCACTACCGGTAATTTAATTGCTGCTTATAGTTTTCTTCATTATTTATAAAAGTTTTCTGTAAACTAAACCGAGCAAATATATTGACGAATTTTCGCTTGAATAAAAAAAAAATTGATTGAATTATCCCTCATAGAAAATTTAAACGCACTATACTGAATTGCGATTTCATTAAATATTGATTGAGGTGTTGCACCAAAGCTGCAAACCTACAGTAAATTGAATGCATGATAAAATTGGTAAACAAAATAATACACTGTACTAACAACAGTGTTGCCCAAATACCAAAACTCAAGAAACATTTTTGTTTATCAAAAAATTGAATTTTAAAGATCAGTATTTCTACTAGTTTTTTTATTCATTTATTTATCTTAGTAGTTCGAAACTCAATGACAATTCCATGCCACTTAAAAAAGCCCTTCCGGTTAATCAATTCAATGATTGAAGAACGCGGTCAACATTACCTAGAAAGGGAGCTTAATTTTTTTTATTTCTTTTAGACCAATTTATTGCAATACAACTTTATTAGATAATTGCAAGTTCGCTATCTTTAAACATAATAAACATATCATTGCTACAGGGGGCAGAGAGCTTCCTTTTTATTTTACACTGGGTTTTGATTATAAATTTATACAAATTATTAACCAGAAATATTTCTTTAAAAAAAAAAGCCTTTTAAAAAATGATTATTATAGTAAATTACAGTAGCAATCCTCCCCCGCCATGCACCAACTCTCCATTGTGTCTTTGTAACAAAGTCTTATTATACGCGCAGTTTCGCGTGTGCGCGGTTTACGAAATTATGCTTTAAAAATGCCGTTTAAAATAAAATTCCAACGAATGGCTCTAGCCTAGCCGGACGCGATATTTTTCGGAATAGAAACTATATTACAATTCTCTAAGCCCTCGAGTCAAGTTGAGTTAACAAAATAAAATACAAACAAAAAAGATTTGCTTTACCGGTAATGGAAAGTAATATATAAAAAAAATCAGCTTGCATAAATGGGGGACTGAGTGTGTCGAACGTGAGTAGATGCAGTGTAAATGCCATAAGAGCGGAATGAGAAAATAAACAATGCAATAATCTTTTATATTTTATTTTCATATTTTTCGTTTCTCTCCAATAATATTTTGCAACTTATTTCTTTCAATCCATCTCATTTTCTTCAAACTTTCCAAGATCCCACCCTACATCACCCCCATCCGAATTCTGACGTCAAAAAAAAAAAAACCTCCATCCTTAATTGGAAGTCACCGTAGGCAATTGGAAATTGAATCGTTACAACACCCTATTTTCAGGCTTTAACATAGAACACACCTTCAACAAAATCTCGATTCATCGTTTTTAAAGAAAAAATATTGAATTATTTAATTTATAATTTTTTTAAAAAATATTTTATCAACACGATATTTTTTTAAAAGAAATTTTTTTTTTATAAAAGCAATATTTTTTTGTATACCGGTACCGCTACGTGATTTTTTAAAAGCAAAACTGAGTTATTATTAATACGAGGTATCTCGTAGGTATCTCCATCAATAATATTATAGAATACAGTAATTTAATTCAATTTTATTTATTGACATTGATATGAGTCGTTTGATGATAAGTTACAAAACCATGAATCTGAAATTTTATAAAAGTAAAGCGGTATGGTTGATGCTACTGTATTTAATAACGTATCCAATCACTATTCTAATCAAATAACTTCAAATCAGTAACTCTAAAATGTTGCTCAATTTCTACTGAAAATTGCTGGAAGCGAAAAATAACTAAAACAACTTAAGAAATATTTTATTATTAAAATAGCACATTTTTATGAAATTACATTTATTTTTTTTTTTTTTTTAACTTACAATATACCGATATTTTAGATTTGCCCATGTTTGCGTTATAATATTATACAGAAGTAGGCTACTAAGCAAATCTCTTTTGCTGGCGTGAAACTTTTTTTTCTTAAGATGTACAATATCAATAGCCTACAGATCAATAATATTAACAGTGTGATTTGAAAAACTCCAAAACTCGACTTTACCTTTTCTAATTTTCACCATTTGAACTTTTCTATTGATTCACTCGAAAATTACTGACACAAATCTTAATCTAAGTAGCATTTTTTACAAGTCTTGAACGTGAGATCGGGGTTTGTTTCGATTGCTCCCACCTCATTGGCCTACACCTCTCGTTTCATATTAGAATTAATAGGAAGCACGCGCAGCCGAATATTATGTCGGCGCTCTTAAGTAATTACTACGTTACCTTACGAAACGTAACGCGCTATCTTTTTGCGTCAACCTTCTGCTTCAACCTCGACCTTAATAGCGATGCGGGGGGTGTTTGGAGGGGATTAGGGGGCGGAAGACGTCAGTGGAGAGAGATGATGGGGAGAGTTAATATAGACATGTGACATGTCAACCTGCGTCGATCAATAAACGATTTGTGAGCCTTGTACAACAAATTCGATGAGTATGGGTGGTGAGGAAGCTTTTAGGGGTGGGTGATTAGATGATCAAGATACTGTATTTAGAGCAATAATTGGTCCTTAAATGTTGTAGAGGTGCTTCAGCTAGCTGAACTTTAATAAACACTCATTAATAATTATCAAAATACCCAATAAATTATATCCATTAAATTTCAAAAATACTCATTAAATTGACAAAAATTCTTAAATAAATTTCAAAAAACATTTTATAAAATCTAAGATAAGCTACTCATTAAAAATAAGAAAATTTTTATTAATCGTCAAAAAGTACTATTAAATTTGAAAAGAATCTTTAAAATTAAAACTGAATTAGGGTACAAATTCTCATTAAACTTAAGAAAAATTCGCTAAATTCATAAACATTACTCGTTAAAAATTCAAAGATAGCCTACCAACTGAAGTCAATATACTTATAGAGGCGTTCATAAAATTCTAAGAATGTGCATGTATTCCTTGGTACTCCTAAAATAAAAATATACTGTACAACAGTTAAAAACTGAAACCTTAAAAAATTAAAACTTTTAAAGTAAAAAAATGCTTTTTTATGACGCTTTTTTAGGCTGCACAAATTCCGATAGCGCAGAGCCCAGCCAGTATGGGCCTGCATGTGAGTGAAAGTGATGATTGGGTAAGGCAGTGGGTAATAAGGCGGTTTAAGCTGTGCTCATAATCGGCCTAAATTTGCTTTCCTTCGTCTTTCGCGAGTGAGATATTTGTGTTGCCAAATCGTCCCGCATGGGGCGCGTGCGCGCAGGCGTGAAATATTTTCTCATTAATAATAATTATGCTGGATGTCTGTCGGATTTGTTTCGCGGTCTAATTACTTCTACCAAAGACTATTTCACACCCAAACGAACAGCCAATTTGAACTACGAGAGCGAATTTTTACCTCAAAATTACTGTAATTTAATTGAAATATCATATGAAAACGAAGACAAAAATTTTATATTTTTTTCTCGCGGCAAATAATTACCGCATTTAAGTTACTTTCTTTCTTATAAAAAAAAATATGCAAGAGTTAAACAATGCTGACATCATAATTATTTCTCAACAAATACTATCGATTTTTCGAATATTACTAAAGAAATTACACAATTCGTTTTTTCCGCGTTTAATAAATACAAAAACATAATCTTTAAAGCTCAAAATAAATGGAGTATGAAGCCCCAACAAAACAATGCGTTTCATAATCCGCTATTTTGTTTGTTTACTTGTTTTTTTTTACCTGAATAGCTCCTAATTCATTGTTTTTAACGTTAATATTGCGATACCCGGTATTTAGTTTTATTCTCGGAAATAATGAAATTATAGGGCCTAAAAATTCTTTATGGGTGTAATTATTTGTTTATTTTTAATTGAACCAATTTCCCTAATAAACCTCGTTTCCCATAGGCAAAATAAAAAGCATTTAATAACTGCAGTTATTAAAATTCGTTTTTGTAAATATTTTATACAGTTTGACAACTAATTGTCTCCCATGTTCAATCCGCCATAATTTCTAATCTGCCATACCAAAATGATATTAAAAATAAAGTTGGTAGAAAAATATATTTATAAGTTGGTATATTTTTGTTATACTGTACATGTAGGCCTACCGGTAAATACTTTTTACCCCAGCTATTTACTTACCCGGACTAAAGCCGGACGGATCGAATTTAATTGATAAAAAGTAGAATTAAAATAATGAGCGCTGAAATATCTCTTTCATTTCCAATATTTATTGTCTCGCGAGCCTCTACTCGAGAATTCTTCATGCGCAGGCGTATTAACAAATGAATGTGGCGCCAAAAGCCATAAATGTATCGAGATAAGAGAAATATATTTGTTGGTACAAAATTTATGACCGTTCCCTCAGCAACTTTACAGCAAAATGCTTGTATTTCACTCAAGTGCAAAAAAAAATTTCGTTCTCATTCACTCGCCTTTTTTTTTCTCTTTACGTTCTTTAATGGATGCATTCGTTATCTGTCGACTAATAACAAAAAATGGAGCTTATATGCAAATTTTGTCTCCTTTCATAAATACACCGCACATTCGATAATTACAATGTTGAGATGAGAAGTGTCGGTTGAGATGGGTGGGGTGTGAGTGAGTTGGAAACACTAGTTCTCATAAGAATACTGAAGGTAAGCATTGCTGGGCCCGATAAGTAGTTGGTTGGGTGGCTAACTACCGTACTTCTTGGGGGGGGGGGGGGGGAAGAAGGGGTGTGAACACGTACGGGGCTGTCATTCTGGTCTCTCGAGGCCTGCTGTCTCATTCTCACCAATAGTGGGTCAGCAAAAAAATAAATAAAACAGACTTCTCAAATGCAATCGCTGTACCTTTTTTTTTATTATTATTATTAATTTTGCAAATGATTTAAACTCAATTCTCATATAATATTGCGTCGTCAGCATTACTGTATTTTAATCTCTTTTTCGACATTTTGGTAGTAACAACAGTACAACACCATGGTTTCTCTAACTGAGATCTGTGCAAAACGAAGAAAAAATAAAATTAGATTGCAAAATTGTACGGTTAAATCTTAATTTAAAGTTTTGGCCGCACAACAGAAGTTTTACTAAATGAAATTAAATTCCCTCAAACAATATTTAGTAATAAATCTATACGGATTATTTCTATGCTTTTTTCGTTTAACGTTTATTTTAGTCTTCTTTTTGGTAGCAATAATATAAATTAGCCATATTGGTTAACTAATTGAGAACAATGTTAAACGGATATTAAATAAAATATTGGGTGGCAGAAATATTTTTTAAAAAAAGCAACCAGATATTACGTTGATTAAGCGAGGGCTTAAAAAGATGGGAGCAAAAGAAAAAAAAATTGTTGAAGCTCGAAATTGTTGCAGCGTGACATATTGCGCGGGGAAATTGAAATCCTCGGAGAAAACGCCGTATCAAAAGTTTTAATAATTGATTAAAGAGTTTTGCCATCGAAAAATGTCTCTATAACGAACGTCAGCGTA
Source organism: Polydesmus complanatus (assembly GCA_034692225.1). Taxonomy (NCBI): domain Eukaryota; kingdom Metazoa; phylum Arthropoda; class Diplopoda; order Polydesmida; family Polydesmidae; genus Polydesmus; species Polydesmus complanatus. The sequence continues at coordinate 25,116 of JAQGAZ010000344.1, read as the reverse complement.
ATTAAATTTTAGATCAGCGAAATCAATTTCGAGTTCATCATCAGATCTCTCTCTTTCTCTCTCTTAGTTTTAATAAGTACATTTTCTATTAACGAAATTGTCTTTTAAGATAATTGAATTTTGGTTCTTGCGGTAAAAATATGATCAAAATAACAAAATATTTTTGAAAATGTATTTATTAAAAATGCAAGTTGTTTTTGACTATTCGTGATTATTACCGAAATGTCAGGGTAATCAAATTTTTATTTATCCATCGTTTACGTTTTGATCCTGTTATGAAAGGAGGTTATAGTAAATCTCGTTTATTCTGTTATGACTACAAAATTATATCAAGATTAATGCACTCGCGCTAGGTTAAGAAAGCCGGTGACAACAAAATATAGTATACTCGTAAGCAAATAAAATCATTACATTGTAATGATAGGCGAATGACGTTTCGTCCTATAATTTCGATCCGTTTCCGAGCGCTCCATTCCGTCGCAATTAATCTGCATCAACAGTTGAAGAGTCGAAAATCATAATCTTTTTCGTTTTATTAGCCGAACGTAATTGCGTTAACAACGAATTTTTTTCATCTTTTAACTTACCGACATGTAATGATGCAATTTCAACGTATGATTTTAATGAAATTAACGGCGCGCACTTTCAAATCCGTCTACATCATCTGAAAACAAAACAAAAAAAAACTCTCTTCGGGACTTCAATATTCAGATAAATTAAAATCTCGAAAAGTTTGAAAATCCCAAATTTCAAATAACTACTAATTGAAGCAAAATCTTTGCATACAATATTATTGATATTGAACTACTGTATCATAATTCAGAGAAGCCAAAGTCCATAAAACTAAAAAATGTATGAAACGTTAAAAAAATTAAAATTCTAATTAAATTGAGATTTACTGATTTTTACTCTAAAACCTCGATTATTGCAATCATGCGAATAAATTTACATTGAGGCTATCAAAAAATTATTATTAAAAGAAAGCTATGGAAATTATAATTATTAGGCTACAATACCTTGTATTTTTGTTTTTATGCAGTAGTCATTTGAAAAATATTTGTGAATAATTTTGAATTTTATAACTAATATTTTCACCTATTTCTCATCATAATTTTGTACAGGCAATTAATACACTTGTTGACCATAGCAACCGCATTGGTGTTTTAGTCGGGGGTGAAAATAAGCTGGAACACACTCGTACGCGGTCCGATTTAAAATCACTAAGCAAGAAAGAAACGTATCGTAATACTGTAGTTATTTTTCGTAAACAATGAAACAAACATCAACGCAAAATGCGTTTTAGAGATTGTGACAGCGCCAGAGCCTGCGACAGAGATTGGTAAAAAAAAAAAAAACTTTGGTAAATTTTGCTCTTGTTCTAGAAATTGATTTTACCAAAATAGCACAGATTACCGGAATTTCAACGATACCGGTGCATAGAAAGAAATTATCTCCCAAATTTTTTTTTTTTTTTTTCCAAATTTTTGTTTCTTTAGTTTTTATCATTTTGTGAATTTATAATAGGAAAAAAATGTTAGCAAATATTATTTGACTTAATAATTAATTAAAAACTATTTTCAACTTTAATTATTAATGGAAAAGCAACTTATCATCACCCCCCCTTCCCCCAATTTTGTTATTGTCACTTTTTAATTGTTTTCGATTATAATTTCCATCTAAAAAAAAAGGATAAATCTTTTCCTCTGAAAAGATAAACAGAGCTTAATTAGCGATTCCACGTCGAAGAAACACAAAATTAGTTACCATGACAACCGCGAGTACCACAAATTCAAAATAGAGATAGATAGAGAGAGAAAAAAAGAAAATAAAAACGTGATCTAAATTTATTATCCACATTTTTTCCACCTTTATATTTTTTTTCCACGTAAAAAAAAAAATGAAAAACCGCGTTTTGTGATGTGAACGCTTTTGAAAGCAATCCTCAAGATGAAAACTCTGATTATTATCGGTTTCGTCGCTCAAAAAGCTATCGGTGATTTTCATACCCACCCTATCCCCCTACAAATTTAATTACCACCCCCCGATCTAAGTCTATTAGAAATAGGAAGCCATTTTAACCGTCTCTTCCGTGGTTCGCTCCATTCACATTCAAAACGATTGAATTCGACGTTAACTCGAGCATACACGATCATTTCGCCGCTCATTTTTAATTAACGCTTTTCCAGCGCGGTTCTGTCTGTTCGAGAGGGGGGTGAGGGACATTCAAATAGGAGGAGCTGGGGAGAGAATTTCAACACGGAAAAGGGTTCCCCTGCTTATAGAGAGCGCGCTAGTATTCAAAAAATAGAATTCACGTTCTTATAACGGCTGCCATTAAAATGAGGCAATTATTGCATAGAATATTATAGTGCGGTACATTCTAGAGGTTCGTTTTTTCTACGTTCACCGTGAACCATATTGGTCAAATGGATTACGCATGCGCAAGCTTGAAAGCCACGTTTATGTTATTTTTAAATTGACAAAGAATTTTTAAAATATTATATTATTTTTTATCAAGCACAATTTTTGCAAATTTAAACTAGCTTAATAGTGGATACATAATTTAAAATGTTTTAGCACATACGATAAAATTGATGAACTCCTTATAATTGAGTCTGTAGTCGTTTGAGGTACACCCAAGAGTCCTAGATATTGCCTTGCGTTGCTTCGATCCTTTCCCGAACTATCATTTTCTATCAATAAATTTTCTTTTTTCTTCTCTGTGGTCTTAAATAGGTATTGCAAAATGCTTGTAAAAATATGGGTTTAGTTGCCTAAAAATTCAACTTTTAGGTTTATTAAAATCTTTTAAAACTAAATATATTTAAAAGAAAAATAAATCAAATTAAGATCACGGATATGAAATAATGGCTGAAATGAAAACGGAGGAAGGGTGTAACGATTGAATACTTGTCTTTTTGCCTAAATTGGCGCAAATAAATAAAAAAAAAAAAAAAAAACCGAGATGCAGCTGCATTCGAATAGAGATGCACTTCTAAGTGAATAGATGCAAAGCGAGTTCTGGGTGTATTTTAAACGAAATATAGGTGACGCTATTCGGGGCTTTATTTTGCATTTACTTTGGAGTATTGGACTTGGCACCGCTTGCCAGTGCACGTTGATTCGTAATTTTCCGATCCCGGATCTTAGTTCTCAAAACTTGAGCCACACAGTTAGAAAATAGCCTACATTAATTGACGAGTTATTACATTTTATTCCGTAGCCTTAAAAAAGTTAGGGAAAGGTTACTTGATCCAACTAAAACTCTTAATACATTTCATATAATCGAGAAAGTGAATTTAAAAATCATAACTTCACCATGAAATGTTTTTTAAAAAAAAAGCGCTAGTGCTCTCTCCATACCCAAAGCCCAAGTCTTCTCTGATCATATAAAATAGGTGAGCCAAAAAAATGAAAAATAAAAAAGCTTCGCGTAGATCGTACTAAAAGCAGCGAAAACGATCGATCAATTTCATTCTTCCCTTTTACACGTGACACGTAGCAAGTAGTTAAAAATTGGGGAAACGCGATATCTCGACGTTCTTCTTTCAATTTTTTTTTTCCTTCCATTTTTCTGCCTTTGCGCGCGTAAACATTGCGCCGCATACAACACAATAGGTAGTGGAAGGAGAGAGCTAAATATGACTTTATGGAGTATTATAAAAGATGTATTTTCACCACTCCACCCACACAACTTCACTCTCTCACGTGTGGGGTTCTTGAAAGGAAAAAGTAAGGATTGGCGAACACGCAAAGCAGCTGTGTAATGCAACGAAACGTTGAATGGCGGGAGGCGAGCAGCAATAATGGCGCACAAATAACATTTTCAAGCTTCATCATCTTGTCTAACGATCACTGAAGGCCCTACACTACAGGGTGGTTTAACACTAAAAACTATGCGGTAATTACAGAATAACAAGATAAACTAAAAGAAAAAATATACTGTATCTAAAATCGATGAAAAACTTTATAAAATAAGCATAGCGTGAGTGATGCATGAAAACATGTACATTTAAATCTTGTTTTATTTTGATCTTAATTTGTTATAATCTATGCTGAGGCTAACAAAAAGAGATTAAAAGATAAATCGTACGTAGCCTACTTTTGGAGCCGCGCATGAGCGTATCTTATCTTAAATTAATTATTATCAGTTTTAATTCTAAACTTATTCAAGAAGTCATTTGAACTAAAATCTTGTTTGTGGAAATTTAATCTTTTTTTGGCAAAACTCCTTTTGTTGCGCCTAAAACTTTTAAATCAAGACAATATTAAGTTCGATTTAGAAATTCAGTGTCAACGAATTTTATCGAATGAAAAAGTTCATTGGATGGTGAAAATTGTTTGTTATAGTGAACAAAGTCCCAATTATGAATGAAAAATAATCAAAACTTGATGAGGAAATTTCATAGCATAACCAAAAGAACTAACATAGAAATAGCATAGAGTAGTCAAATAAAACTTGGAAATTTCGTTTTATTGATAATAATTTTCTCACGGGAAATATACGAGTATTGCAGTCAAAAAGAATACCTCGTTAAGTAAAGATGCTTCGTTTTACTGAAATTGATTCACATTTAAACCCATATACTGTACCTTCAGCCGTTATTTACAAACATGTCGTTGTACGCCTGCTTAATAATTTCGTACTATTGGAGTTCGTTTTATACGGGTTTGATTTTACTATTCTAGCTCAAACAATGTACGTCATTCCATCCATTATTTTAAAAAAATAATAATCGTAAAAAAGGGGAATAAAAATTAAGTCAGAAAAAAGTGAAATATTTTTTTCAATTTCAGTGTTGCATGATGAGCTAATAAATCCGAAAATGTTTTCTTGAAACCAATTTCTGTCCTCAAGATTTATTCCCCACGAGATTTTCAAATTTCCGGTAAACCATTGGGAAATTTTATTACAAAAAAAGAAAATTTTTTTTCTTTTGTTTTCTTTGTTTTTTCTTTTTTATTTCCCTTATCGACTGCGCATGACATTGTATTCATTTCGCTTTCCATTTGTTCTTCGCCGAGAAATTACTTTATCCTCGAGTAATGATAAAAGTATTACGACTCCCACTTTTTTCTTTTTATATACAGTGTATATATTTGTTGTTCACATTCATTAATGCGTTGTCACATTCCTTTACTTCTTTAGAACGTCAATGAAAATGTATTCGCCTAGTAAAAATAAATAAATAAAATAGAATGAGAAAAAAAAAGCGAGTTCACGGACATATATCAAGGTTTCTATACGCTAGATGTGTTGGCAAAATTACAACTACCAGTTCGCGAGAAAAAGTTTAAAAGAAAGAGTGAAATAATAAGCGAAAATAAGAACAAAACCAAGTTGAAAATGACTCGTAAATGACCTAGGTTCTAATAAAATGTGATTTATATATCGTTCTAAAATTGAGGATAAACTCGTTTTGAATGAAGTAGAAACTTGTTCGAGATGAAGTAGATACTCGTTTGAGATGAAGTAGATACTTGTTTGAGATGAAGTAGAGACTTGTTCGAGATGAAGTACAAACTAGAGTAGTTCTAGAATAAGAAGTCAATCAGTATGAAAATGAAGTAGACTACATTTGATAAGAACTCGCTCAATATTAACAACACATTTGACAAAAACCTATTATCAAAATTAAGTGAAAATAAATGTTCGTTTAAATTCAGATAAGCAGTCAATAAATATGCTAATATTAGGTCAATAAAAATTAATGGGAAAATTGATGAAAATTGAGTAATATTGTAAGTCTGTAACATATTTCATCGTTAGAAGAAAAATCAGAAAGTAAATTCGGAAGTAGAAACTTGTTCATGATTGTGATCAAGTAATGTTCAAGATTAACTATAAACAAAGTAGGTAATGATAAAACATCTCGCTCAAAACTATATAAAAATTAGTTAAATTTCTTTTAATGACATTCATTCAAAGAGCAACCGGTTCCTACGTACCGTTGCGAACTGGTTCTAAAACGTATTGTTTTTTTTTTCTCCTGTTGTCATCGCTCCCTTTAATGTTGGCCATTACGTTACGGTTACGCTATCATTTACGTTGTCGTCACCATAAAAAAAATTAAGATGGGATGTCGTCAATTGTAATTCATGTTTCCACCGCTAGATGGCTCTTTTATAAGAAGAAATAACTTCTAAAAGCTGCTTCTCAACCTTTTTTTGCGTCAGCGGTCCTTAATCAAATTATGCCTACCGCCAGTGCAATCAGGCACAAGTCAACATTACTCTTCAACATACTGTATTTAAATGTTTTTTTTAAAAAAAGTAAGGTAAAATTTTAACAGTAAAATGATAAGCTAAAAGTTTACCGTCTTTTTTTTTTTATTAGATGTTGCTAAAACAATGGCAACAATTTTAATAAATTAAGCTATCAGCAAGTGAAGGCTAATTGAGAAAGCTGGCGTAAAAAATTAAATCTAATCTCCGTTTGATTACTGTCGTTTTCTTGGATCGGGTGGATCGATTCACCTTGAACCTAGAAAACGAGTTCTCAAGTTTTGTTAAAATCTTTTAAAAACAACGGCCTTTTAATTAGAAATGACGAGTAAATGAATAGGGTTGAAAGGCTTAATTATGAAGTGCAATAATTACTATCAGTGAAAGCAATTCCGATCAGCACTCGCAAGGTCATCAGGTCACAAACAAAATATTACTCTCCATGTATTATCACATTTTGGCTTTTTTTTAATTATTATTTTATTCATGTTCCATTCAAGCATTCATAATTACATATACTATTGCAGCATTTGCATCATACCATACTCATTTGAGGCCACACAGGGCCTCCTGAGGCTATATATTGTAATAAAATTACTTAACTATTAAAGAGCAACATTTTAAAAATAAGTTTTATTACTAAAAACAAATGTAAACGTTCATTCGAAAATCTCGCGGCCCTCTTTGTATTGGTCGTCGGTTCACTGGTTGAGAAACTCTTTGCTACATCAACTAATGGACGTGAGACACGTGTTTCATTTTGAACACCCGACGCGCTTTTTCGTCAAACAAAATCGAATTCTTAAGATTCTTCAACCCCGCCCATATTTCACACCACTGCCTCCCACATCTTGTGCAACTCACCCCTGATCCAAAAAATAAAATAAAAAAAAAAAGGGGGGGGGGAGGGAGAGTTTGAAAAATTCGATTTTGTTATTTTAGTTTTTGGCTTCTTTTGTGTGTCAGAGAGCCACGTGTTTCATGCATTGTATTTTGTGTGTTGTCAGGGAGATGTTTGTGGTATTCTCGGGCGGCCTCCCCCACGACAAGGCCGGAAGGACTCCCAGCATCACAGTGATGCATGGAAAGACCACTACCGTGTTGGAGATGGAGCACAACGTCATCGATTTTGTCGTGCTATGTGAAAGTCCGTGGAAAAGTGGTAACGAACTGTTTGCTTTCAAATACAATCAAAATCCCTCGTTTTACGAATCTCATTTCTCGATTTGCAAAATTTTTCATTTAAAAAAAAAAATTTTCTTTTAACGCATTAATTTTGCAATTTTATTAACAATTATTTTACATTTCAATTTAATAATTTAAAGCAATTTTAAGAGCAATTTAAAAAATAGTGATAATGAATTACAATTAGTCATTATCATTTTAATTTTATTAAAAATGCAAACGTAAAACGTTTTACTTTAATTTAAAAAATGTTATTTATAAATAAACATAGGCTTACCGGTAAATTAAAATAATTACCAATTAATCGTTCATAAAAAACAAAAGGCTACATTTTTGATATTTTAATTACCGGTACATGTATTTGAAATTTGAAAGAGAAATAGAAAAAAAAAATTCCCAAAACTTCATAAAACGTCCAATTTTGAAAACAATCTAGTTCGTTAAACGAGGGTTTACTAATGATACAAACTTTCTAGAAATTTCTAAAATTTTTCTTATTATTTATTTTTAGATTTCGAGGAACCGTACGCCATTGTTGTTCTCCTCCACAACGATCTGGTCGTGGTTGACCTCACAACGCCAGGGTCAGTACCAAAATTATTTTCATTTTCTTCGCTAAAGTCCTTCGAGCCTTTTACTTCCGGTCGGAATTAAGAGCCGATCAATAATCCTATATTTGGAGATAGAGAATGAGTGAAAGTGGGTGGCATCTGTTAATCTTTTAAACCACCTTAAGTCATAAAAGATGATTAATGAGACTCTCCATTCTCTCTCATTTTAATGCCAAAGCTCTTAAGAAAAAGCTCACAAGTGGTTTTATTCTTGACTTATTATTCCGTTCGAGATGAAAGATTTCGTTCCCAAACTCTTTTCAGAGAAACTTAATCCAAAAATTAAAAGTCAAGCTCAACTCAATTTTCTTTTGTTCAAAAGTGAAAGAAGACATTAGTGAGAAGAGTACGTTTAAGACGAAACATAAACATTTTTCGTTTTATCCAGAAAATCAATATTTTAATTATTGCGCTATTTCGTCAAATTTTTTTAATACCGGTAAAGAAAGATTTTCTGAATAAAATTATATTGTGTATCAAATAATAATTATAAGAAAATATTTGTCTTATTTGTAATTCATTTTGAATTTGCCTTTTATCAAAATTCTAAACAATTTAAATTATGAAATTAAAACAAAATTTGGATTTAAAAAAAACCGATTTCGTTTTAAACAAAATATTCCTAAAAGGTTCGTTTTAAATGTACAAATATTCAGTTTTTGCTCCTTTTTTTTTTTTCTTCTTTTAATATGAAGAATCAAAATTATAATTTTAAATTTCTCAAACGATCGATAAACGCAAATTCGTAATTTGCTATTCTAATTTCAATTTAAGCTTTGTCTATTCGTTCCATCGCACAGGAAGCGATAAACTCAGACCGGAAGTGATTCGGTCAAGCTTCGTTCGTCAGAAAAATTATTACCAATGGCTCCATACTATCCTCACCGACGCATTAATCCCTCGAATAATGCGGATTAATGCGTTTATGAACAAACTTCAAAGTAGTATTATAGAGTAGGAGAAGAGAATAGAGTACATTGGAAAATAGCTTCACGGTAAATTTATATCCAGCAAAAACTTGCACTAAATCGAAAATCGTTTTAATCGAGACCGCTCTGATCGAGGGATCACTTCTAACCGAAAAGCCATTTTCCTCTGTTGACGTCATCGCAAGTGGGTTGAGAGATAAGTTATTGATGCTTTTTGCTATACGGTACTAAAGGAAATGAAAAGTGAAATAAAATAACTCGTATTTTTCTATTCTGACGTCACGAGCGGATGTAAATAAAGCGCGGAATAAATCAAAAATGAGTTAATATCAAATCTAATAGGAATATTTTTGTGTAGGTACCTGTGCTTCGAAAACCCGTATCCAATGGACATCCACGAGTCCCCGGTCACGTGTTGCATGTACATGGCTAACTGCCCGGGAGACCTAGTTCCGGCCTTCTATTCCGTCGGCTCCAAAGGTCACAAGAGGTCGGGCTTCAGCGACAAGGAATGGCCTATTAGCGGCGGGGCTTGGGGCACCAACACTTGCAGTTACCCGGACATCATCATTACAGGGTGAGTAACTCAAATTTGGTTTCAAAAAGTTTGCAACCAAAAATAAGATATCTTTTGCCTCTTCAATAAAGTCAATTTTAATCAACTAAATATAATTTTAGTTCTAATTTTATTGGAATTTTCTAAAATATCGGTTCAACGTTATAATATGATTTTCATCCCATTGAAGTATTTTTTTTTTTTAATTCCTAAAAAATTTGTTTAACTCAACGCAATATTTAAAACCGCTAAAATATTAGTTTTAGTGAACTTTCGAGGCATTTCTAATTTTCTAAATGATATAACATGTAGGCTTACTTAAAAGGTGATTTTAGATCTGATAATTAAAAAGTATTTTTTATCACAAAAAAAAATAAAAATAAAAATTAGAAGGCAGGTAAAAAGCCGCATATTGCAATTTAGGGTATTTTTATTTAATTTATTGCCCTAAAAACTGATTTACTGTTAAATATTGAATTTTGGTTACTGAAACTTTTATTAAAACTGTTAAAAAGCACTATAAAAATACTTAAAGTCTTCACTAGACTTAGTGTGCGGTTGACCAAACTAATTCGTCAATCAGTAAAGAAAAAAAAAGCTTTTAAAAATATTTATTTACCGTAACTTACCGAAATGAAAGTGCTTTATTTAGAAAACTACGTAAGCACTATGACTAAATTTTTAAAACCTCGACAAAAACTTTCATTCAGATTTATAAAATCCATTGAAGCTAAACCGTTTATTCTGATCAAATAAATACTAGATTAAATGCTAGATAAAAAAAAACAATGTTGCGGACTTCTAAAAACATTCCTAATAGGATTATGGATACTTAACAAAATTCAGCCTTTGTTTACGAAAGCGCTTATTTATGTAAGAGCTGGATAGAAATGTTTGGATTATGAAAGTTGATGCGTTTACTTCAAATACTGTAGTAGGCCTAAACAATATCTTAGCTCATAAAAAAAATACTGATATACAAAAATGTTAATGTTTATTATTTAGTCACGCGGACGGATCTCTGAAGATTTGGGACGCTTCAGCCATTCTCCTCCAAATCCTTTACAAACTGAAAACGGCCAAACTGTTCGAAAAACCCAAAGTTAAAAGTGCGCACTCAGACTGCGGACAATCGGACGACGAGCCCTTTGCGATTCAACGGATCACACTGTGCCCCGAATCCAGGCTTCTCGCGGTCGCCAACGCCAGTTCCTACGTCATCCTGTTCCGGTTTAATAAGTCCGAGACGACGGCGGAAGTGAGCGTTCTCGAGATTCCCATCATCTGCGAGGTGGACGACAACGCCGTAGATTACTCGCCGGATTACGAGTACCCTCCCAAAGCCAACGTTACCTATGCAAGTTCTTCGGAAGAAAACAAAAAGGTCTTTCTCCAACTTTTATGCTACAACCAATTTGGAGCGCCCGCCAAATAAAAAGAGCGGGAAAACGCTATACAAACTTAAAAAAAAAAAAAAATTATTCAAGATTTTTCCCAATCAAAAATTAGGCAAACTTAATAGAAGTTCACCAACTTAGTTTCAATAAGTTAAGTTAGGTTTATACATCCCCTTATATTTGGCTGCCACGGGATTTATTAATCAGATTTAATAGCCTTAAACTTAATTTAAGGTTTTAGTCGCAAGAAAAAGTTGAATTAAACGAGATCTAAGCTATTAAAACAAAAGTTAAAATTTAGACGAGTTTTTTTTTAAAAAAAAATTTAACTTGGGCAAGGGCACACCCATAAATTCGTCGTATTTTTTTAACCATTATTTTAATCTAGTTTTTATCTACAACATAAAATAATCACATAGTAGTTTAACAGACGTTAAATGGGGATTAGAATGGGATTTCATTAAAATATTATTATACAGTACTTAAAAAAATTAATTAAACGTTTTGAATGCTAGATAAAACCGGAAGTAACTAATTTATTGCGAGTTAAATTGAGTTACTGTATTTCAAATTAAGTTACCGAAGTTAGTTAACACTAGAAACTTCAAAACCTCACCAAAAAATTTGCGCGTTGTTTATTTTTCCCAGGATTACCCGGGAATGTTTTTTTTTATTAAAATAAAAAATTGTTTTCAGAGCTTATTGAAGGTTTTAAGGGCTTGAAAAATGAGTTCGCGTAGTTTGGTAACAGAAAATTGAGTTTGAAGAGCGGATTTTCGCTATTTCTGCTGGTGGGGCGCTCCATACTTGTAACTTAATTTAAAAGAGCTTTTGTTTTTCAGCCTTTCCTCGATAATAATCTTCCTCGAGTGAAAGCCGGAGCTCATAAGAGGGCGCCGGGCTTTCAAGCGGAATTAGTCAGTGTTTCACCCGGGGCGGAAGGGGACGCCGCTAGTCAGATAACTAGTTTGAAAATAAACTCGTACTACGGCCTGTGAGTCAAATTTCCGCTTCCACTTTCCCAGCTTCTCTCAAAATCTACTTTTGATTTCCGTTTCAGTTTGGCCTACGGCAGTGAAATTGGTATGGTCATCGTTGACATCTTCCAAAAGACTTGCCTCCTTAATATTTGCTCTCCGGATCTTTATGGTGAGTGACGATTTAAAAAAACACTTTAATAATAATATGGCGAAATATCAACAAGTAGGTAGTCTTATAATCAATACATGTACTACAATTTGAAAATAAAATCAAAAAAAATAAATAAAAAAGTTGCCGATCTTAAAAAATGTAGACCTACACCAGCTAAATTCTATAAAGTAATAAAAATACTCAGTAAAACGGAAATCGCTAATTAAGTTTAAAAAAATACACTCGTAACCAGAAAACACTCATTAAAGCAGAAAACGATCATTAAATCAAAAAAGAAAAAAACACTTATTAAACCAGAAAACACTCATTAACTTAAAAAAAAAATCATTTACTAAGTACCTGCAAGTCTAAATTCTTAAAAGCATTAACAAAAAAAAATCCTAGCACCCAATTATTTAATTATTACTACATGTAGTCATGTATTCGTACATGTGTACTGTATGCTACAATATAGAAACAGAAAAAATGGAAAGTGTTTTTCTTTTGGCATTTCTTTTTTTTTAAAGCTTTCTAATTGTGATCAATAAAGAGCCTAATATTATTATGCTGTGAGTGATGTACAACAGCTGTTTTTTAATGTTTTGGATTTTAATGGAGAAAGTGAGATGCTGGGTTAATTATTTTTATTGTTAACGTTATAACGACGTTCGTCACAATCGTCAGAATAAATTTGCATGCATTATAATACAGTAGTACAGTATTTAGAAGAAACTTGCAAGAAATTTATTTAAATTGAAAACTCAATGCCTTAATCGGCTCATAATAAAACGTGTCTTTTTCTTTCTTTCGGATCCAGGCTCAGCTGACCCTTATCAGAGGTTCACGCGGTCTCCGAAAAGGTATCAAGGGGACAACAACTCAGGGGATTCGATCGTCGCCAGATGTCGCTCGCCAACGACCATTTCCACCGACATGGCTACTGTCGACCAAGTAAGTCTCTCTCTTATTTTTCTCTCTTGTCTTCCTCGGTCACATTTTTAGGTACGTTGACCACTCATTTCGGCGACCACACTGGCCAATTACTCCCTATTGGCCTTCCTATATTAATCAAAAAAAATTTTTAGCCGAAAGTGGCCGACGACAACGCTGATTTCCCTCCCGTACTAAACTCTCTTGAAGCTTCGACCTCATCGTCTTCGGACCAAATCACTATAGAGGTTCCGGATCGCCCGCGCATTCGGAAATCGCACTCGGTGGACACGGATGTTCAATCGGCTTTGGACTTCTTTATGCACGAAATGGAACCTTCCGGAACTTCGCGCAGCAGTCCGAGCAACAGCAGAAGAGCGTCCAACGCGACCGAGTCTACCGTCGAGGACAACAACTTCCTCAAAACGAATCGGGCCGACGAGAACCGAGAGGAAGTGTTTTCTGGCGTCGAAGGTTCCAATAAACGTAACGTAAGCGATAAATACAAACGGTCGCGAAGCGTCAGTTGGCGCGGGTTTACCTTCAGGAAGAAGAGCAACGCGTGTCACGTGGTTACCAATAGCGAGAACGAAGCAACAGTTAGCAACGAGACGAGTCCGGAGGAGCCTACTGCCAGATTAGCCCTAGTAGACATCGACATTGACCAACCCAACACGCCGCGACCGGCTCGGGAGCTCACCAAGTGGGGCGGAAAGCCCACGTTGGTAAACCTGGACAATGAGGAATCGATCAACAGTCCTATTACTTTGTTTCGGAAGTTCAGTTTCTTCTCCAAGGGTAACAAAATAAAACAATATATTCTCCTGCTAACCAAACGTCTGTCTAACTACTAATCAAGCGTCTGTTACGTCTACTTCCTCTTTTTTTTTAATCTCTTAACTTAACTAACAAAAGCGCGCGAAATTTATTCTTTTTTATACATTTTACTAACTCCACTTTTGTCTCTCTTCAACAGGCTTGTCCAGACTTTAGTTGCAGGCTTTTTTGTTTTTTCGCTTTTTGTAACGGTCAGTTCAAACAATTGTACTTTCACATAAAAAGCTTCGAACAAAAAAAATAATCCCTAGCGTCTCTCAACTATCTTCGTAACGTCAAACATTTTCTTCATCTTTTTAATCTTTGTTCTTTCTCTTTTTTTGCTAAAGTGACGTCACGTTTGTTTACAATCACCTGTGCCTTGTCAGCTCTAACAACACTTTATTTCCACCTTTTTTCTTGTTAATTCATTATTACCGGGTAGTATTATCCACTTTTACCGAAAATATAAAAACTAAAATTTTACTTTACCTACGATAAAAATTTTTTTCTATTAACTTTCAAGTATTTTTAATTTCTAATTAGGGTATTTTATACCTTTTAAAATAAAATTAGAATTATTATTTTTAAGTTTTAAATATTTACAACTTTAATATTAATCAAGTTTTAAGCATTTTTTAAATAGTTTTTTTGATCTTTAAAACATTGACTTTTTAAAGATTTCTTTCAACATTTTTCTTGACTGTATAAGAATGTCAACCATTTTCACAAATTTAAATAATTTTTTTGAACTTTAGAATTTCTATAACTTTTATTGATTTTTTTTAAATAATTCCTTACGTTAATATTTCTTTTTAAATAGCCTTGAATTTTAGAAAAAAAATTTTAGCCTTTAAAAATGTTTCTCCTAATTTATTTTTCTTAATATGGTAAGAAATAACAGGTTCTTTTAAATTTTTAATATTACTGTATACCGTATTTAAATTTTAAAATAGCCGGAATGACCATTACTATACTTTAAAACAAACCCATTCGTAAAATGTTGCTCGTGTTGAGAAGAGCACGGTGATTGGAATAATAGTTCTCGCTGCTTTCTCGAGTTCTATCGTGATTGTGACCTGTGTGACCCCCTGTTTAGATCAACGGGGTTTGCTTAAGTCCGACCACGGGTCAGCAGTTGCCTCAACCGCAATTGCAATCGGCGCAGACGCTGGCCACGGCCAACCGGAAGTCGCATCCGAACATCGGCTTGGCCACGGCGGCCACTCCGCTCCCCAGTAGCGCTTCGGCCACGGCTAGCTGCGGCACGCCCACCCACACCTACCCTGACCTGAAAAGGACCAAGTCCCAAGGTACTCGTAAGCTTCAGAAAACGCAGAGTTCGGCATCGGCGGAGGACAGCAACAGTTTAGGCGCATCAGGTGGGCCCTTTCCCACCCTAACACCCACCCACCAATCACCACGAATAAGAATTATTATTATTGATTGCATTAATAGTCACTTCCCACTTCAACACTTTAACGTGTCTCCAATTTTAATTCAATTTGATGGATGTAGTGGTCTTGTGAATATCAATTTTTTATAGTTTTTGATGTTTAAAGTAGAGTTTTCTAATTAGAGCAATAATGTTTTTGTTAGACTAGATTTTAAATTTTTTTAAAAAAATATTTTATAAAGTCAAATTTTATAACTAAAAACAGTTAGCCTATAGTTTTATAAACCAAAAATAAAATTGGAGGGGGGAAAAACTAATTGTCAGTGAAATCGAAGCTTTTTAATGCAAAAAATTAATATTAAGAGAAAAAAAAAATGTTTTTTTAATTAATTTTTTTTTTTTAATAAAAAATTAAATTTACATTTTTTCAATAAAATTAAAATAATTCAATTTCGAATGAATGAGATTTAAATTGAAAAAAAAAATTACGATAGTTCTGAATTTTATTCTGTGTTTAGATTTAGTAACTAATTAGTTTGAAGCTTTAGAAACTCAATTTTAATTAATGATTGTATTTTGCTCTTTGCGAGCGAATTCTTCGTGTTGCTTGTTTCCATTCGATTTGCATGCTTTTCCCCTCTTGAAATTTCGAATTTTAAATAGAGCTGTAAATATCAACTCGAAAATTTTCTCATTTCCGATTCCTTTTCTTTCGTTTGCCGTAGACAAGTTTCATTCTCATGTTCTCGACAAATTCGATCAGGAATTTGTTTCTTTAATTTGATTGAAATGCCAAATGAAATGGGTGCGAAACGCGTAAAAGAGTATATAGAAAATCGTGCGAGTCGCAATAGCTAACAAAATTCAATTGTTTATAATAACGAATAGAATAACAAAGTGAAGGTGAAATTCCGAAAGACAAAGTCAAAACCAAAACAATAACAATCCCAAGTAATCACTGTGTGGATTTTAATCAATCAAAGTTTTTCAATATCAGTCATTTTTATAGCTTTTGTAAACAACTGAATTATCGTGAATTTTTCGAGATTTTCATTTTCTTCGTTATTTAAAAGTTAAGGGAATTTTGAGTTTTTTTCTTTTTTTTTTTTTTTTAAATGTACATTTTGCAGAACTTTAATACCTCTGAATTTGAAATAGGCCCACCCTTGAATTTTAATCTGTCTGGATTTTTGTTTTCCTGGAGGTTTAATATGTCTGGATTTAAACAAAGAACATAATAGCCCAAACATATTTTCACCAATTATTCCTTAAAAAATATATATCTTAATTACTTGTTTAGTTTTATGTTCTACATAATATTAAATTGATAAAAATTTCTGTTGGGATGAAACTTGTCTGAGAGCGATTGCTCCTTCTGTCTAGTGTCTATTGTGACGTAATCCGCAGCCACTGAGGCCTAATACTGATCAGCCTGCCCTCTGTCGTCGCCCTTGGTGTCCCTCAAAACTCATCACGTGAGGATAAGACCCAGGACGACCAAAATCTTTTTTCCATCTTTTAATTCTTCTATTCGAAAAGTCATTTTCTCTTGAATAGAAGAAGTCTTTTCTTATCTTTTACCTGCTTTTCTATTGTCTTTTACAAATTACTCTTCTTTTCTGCCTGTTTATAATTACCATTTTCATTTTCCCCTTTGTGTTTTCTCTGCTCCTCAATTAATTTCCTTGATTTAATATTTCGTTTTCATCGTTTTCGTTTACCGTTTTAATTAAGAATTTTTTTCTTTACTTTGAGTTTGAGTTTTGAGCATAATAATAAATTAATCGTTTAAAAAAAAAAATATTATCAGCCTGCATTAAATTAATTAAACGAAAGATATTTAAAAAAAAATAAAAACAAGAGCAATAAATCTGCATAAACTTTTAAAAATTTGCAAGTTACTAATTATTTATGGACAGTCCGACTTGCAAAGTAGCTAAAACCGCTCACTAAACTTGAGTTTTTCTTAGTTTTCTACGCTTTTAAAACCATCCATATAAACAATGATAACAATTATTACTAAAATTAAAAGTAAAACTGAATAAAATCATAAGACAAAACCAAAAAATTGCTAGCTAATGTAAACTTAGGGAAACTTAAACCGATATAATTATATCACTTTCGAATTTATTTTATGTAAAAAAATTTTAATGGAGTTTAATAAGTATTTTTAAATGCATTAAAATCTTTAGTCAAGGATTTGACTAAGATTTTATCAAATTTATTATTATTTTAATACAATTTTGCAACAAGAAGTAAAAGCTTAAGTTTTGGGTTTAAGTTATTCTCGAATCGGGCGCGCCATAATATTATTGTTTGATCGCTTGTTCACGTTTGCATTTATTTTTGTCGTTAAATAACTTTTTATTTTGCTTGGCATTTGTATTACTAATCATCGATGTTTCTTTCCTTTCGCACAATTTACAGCACTTTGTGAAATATGCACGCGCTCAAAATCCTTTGTTTCGTTTGTTTTTTTACCCTGAACAAGTTAAGAATTACATTTTACTAATCTTTGTTTTATTTTCACGGCGCTTTTCGACCAACAGATAAGATCGACAATTCGTTCTCGAGGTCTAGAAGTTCTAGTATGTCCAGTCTGGAGAACATCACGTCAGAAGCCATTCAATGTATCACTTTTGCCGAGTCTTTCACCAGGAAATCAGGTACAGTTAACCACTATAAACAATGTTTGGTTAATTAAAAACTTAACTACAATATTTTTATTTTGTGACGGTGAATTTCAAATTAGTTCCGTTTATATTTGAGTTTCGAATTTTTTTTTGTACATTTTTGCTTTATAGAGTACGCAATATACAGTAAATTAAACTTAGTTGTTTTCTAATTGTAGACGTGTGTAGTTGCCCGACGATGTGGGTGGGGACCAGCCTAGGTTCTGTCATCGTGGTCATAATAAATCTTCCTCCCACAAACGAACTCCGATTGACCCAACCGGTCATCGTTTCTCCGAGCGGTAACTCTTACCCACTTAATCTATTCTGAAATTAATTTCATTTAATTATTAATGAATTGGCTTTTCAGGGACAATCTTTAGGCTAAAAGGCGCCGTCCTGTGCATCTCGTTCTTGGATAGCAGTGGCTCACTTATGCAAACGCCGAACGACTCGTGGAGAGATTCCACTAAACTAGATGTAAATGTGCGCGAAAGACCGAGTAAGTGCTTTCAAGAAGTAACAATAAATGGTTTCAAAAGTTAAGCGTTAATAATACTAAGCCTGAAATCTCGAATAGCAAAGGCTTTCAGGTTATCTGCAGCAACTTTCAATTTTTTATACAGTAATGTAATTTAATGTTGTTCCATATGATTTGTGGATTTTATGAGATATCCAAATGAAACTGATATTCCTATCTAATTGTAAGGGTACTTTTGCAGAAACTCCGTTACGATCTCCTCACAACTCCAATTCCAGGGTATCCCCCACCACCTCCTCCTCCTCGTCCGAGATCAACGATCGACAGTATGCGGTGCTGGTGTCCGAGAAGCAGGCCTGCGTTGTCGCCCTTCCCTCGCAATCCTGCGTCTACAAATGTCAAGTTGCCGAAAATAATAATTTTGTTGTTAAAGCTGATGTTATAACTATACGAGGTTCATTTTACCAACCAGGTACTGTACGTGGAGGTCAAAAACACAACAATAAAAATATTGGAGGAACCCAAGGAAGAAAATATAGGAACTGTCGGCTCACACGTATTCTCACAAAAAAATATATATAGGCCTAAAACAATACATAAATTAATGAAAAATTAAATATAAACTAATTCAAAATGAAAATTATTTAAACTATTAAAGTCACTAGGATTTTAAATATTCTCAAAAAGAATTTAATTTTATTTCTTTAAATGGTTCTGGTTCAAAAGGGTTAACTGCCAATTGGTTCACAATTACTTAAAAGTTGGCTTTAAAAATCATTTTGTGTGATCCGACATCAATATCATCAAAGACGATGAGTAATAATACATGCATTAATTATTTTAATATCGATAATGATGACATTTTTTAACCTCAAATATTTTTCATCAAGTGCTGAAATCTCCATGTATTTGTATCTCAATTATCAAACGTTTACAACACGTTTATTTCTTTAACTCTACCAAATATTTTTTTGTTTAATTTCAGATGGCGTGTGTTTAGCTTGTTACGTATCTAACGGTCACTTACTCACTCTGAGTTTACCTAGTTTAAGGCCACTTATGGACATCGAATTTTTACTCTTAACCGAACTTAGGTAAGATTCGTTTGTATGGTTTCATCGATTCCCCCTTCAAAATGCGTTTTCTCGGGTTAAAGTTTGAACATCCGCTTTTACTACTGTCTTTCTTCTTCTTTATTAACCTAATATCCGTCGAATTTGTTGTGGTTTCAAATTAATATTTAGTCGATATTAGTTTCACATCTTGATGTCTTCTGCTTTATTTTTCTTCGACATTTTTTTTAGAAACTTAAGTCGCTTTTACGTATGGCAATTTAGGTCAATCAATTTATAACGTCAAAGTAAAAACAAAAAATTATGGTTCATTAATTTGAACATTGCAAGTTATTTTTGTAAGTAGAAGCAAAAAATTATAGCATTTATTGAACATTATAAGTTATTTTCTTTCAATGGATTTAAAAACAATAGATATATAAACACAAAATACTTTCAATAAAAATAATTTTATACTATCTTCTAGGAATTAATACAGGAAAATCGAGTAAATTCTCTATTTCACACTTTTTTTTTTTTTTTTTTTTGGTATTTTAATTATTGGTTAATTTTATGCCATATTTTGATAACGTCCGATGATTTTGAGAAACGGAAACTTTGGCCAAATTTCAAATACCGATTACTGTATAACTTCCGTACCTATTCTGTTTTCTTAATTCTTCTATTTCTATTTTATTTTAAATCGCTGATCAAATTTTCGCAGGAGTTTTTTGTTTTTTGCTTATGAAAATTGAGGATTTACACGGACAAATAATACTTTTGTATTTTTTTGAGGGCCGGTATTTAATTTATTTTAATACTAGATTTGCCAAAGAGTTAATAAATAACGTAACGCCAAAACATTTTGACAAAAAAATGTCCTTGACTAAAATGTTTACACTATCAAATTTTTGAATAATTTACAAAAAGATGGCAGACCTAAATTGGCATGTGTAAACTTGGCATTAGAAATCCCGAGTAGTGGTAAATTTAACCCACTCATTTATCCTATTTATCTCACCGTCAATCGATCCTTATCTATGCCTTTTAACCTTGCTCTATCCTTGCTTTTCTCGTTTGTTGCTTTTCAAACAGCTACCTATCGTCGGAACCAGGATTGGTTGACCCTATGATTTCAATCTGGGGCAAACAGTTGTACCAGAGTTGCGAAACGGAGCAGTAAGTCGATGTTTTCCTCCTCTTCCAAAAAAAAAAAAAATCTCTTCACTTCCTAAATCCTTAGTCAATGTTGTTGATTAACTAATTGCACGCTTATAAACTTGATTGATTGATTCCACCGCCAGTACTTAATGTTTTAAGCTAACAAAAAATTTGGTGTGGTCAAGGGGTAAATCGGGAAATATGCACTTTGATAAAAAAAAATAAAACACAAACCATTTTGTGATTTTCGCCAACTTACCGCATGTATAATTCCCGAAAATGCATTGTCTGCGGTTTATCACTTGGCCAATAACATAATAATAATTATTATACTGAATAATATGATCGTTTTGTTCTGTTTTTATTTGTTTTGTATGTGAATATTTTTTCAGTTTTGAAACAAATTTTGTTTCTTTTCTTTAAAATTTCTCTTAAATATTATTCACAGGCGTATTTTATTATTTTAGGATTGCAAGAACATTCTGTTTCAGCAACTTTGGGAACGGAATGTACCTGTGCTCACCTTGCGAGATCCAAAAATTCACTATTAGTGTGGGATTTTGGTAAGAACTAACCTTCTAATAGACTTCATCACAAATGTCATTTTACCATAATCATTTAATATAGTGAAAACCTAAAAGAAATGTTAGGCGATCTTTTCCTTCCATGTGAAACGCCCGAAGCTCCGAAAGAAAGTTTTTTCAAGAACTTGTTCAGCGGTACAACTAGACCGTTGGATCGAGAGGAACTTTGTATAGCAACCTGAATTATTATTTCGAAATTGATTGCATTTTTTTTTATCTTTTTTACTTATTTTTTAGTTGGTGAAGCCAGTGGTAAAGCGTCTCGAAGTGTTGCGAAGCTCATTCCTGGGAGTACATTAAATTCGGAACTTATAGCGAGTAAAGCAGCAGCTGCCGGAGGAGAAGTAGCCAAAGCCCACAGGGTATTAAAAAAAAAACAATTTCCAGCTGTAGTTGCAATGAAATTCTTCTTCTAAAAATATATTTGAAAATAATTTATATATTTTTTCACTTCAGGCCTTAACCGAAAGAGGTGATCATCTGGGTCAGTTGGAAGACCGATCACAACGCATGATGACCGATGCTGAAGTGTATTCGCAGAATGTCCACCAGCTCATGATGAAAGAAAAAAACAAGAAATGGTACCAGTTTTGAAGAATTACACGTTAGACGCACATTGGATCTCATCTTCAAACATTTGCGGTGGACCGGAAATATTAAAAAATCTTGTTGCTCGTCACCCCCAAAAAACCAACAACCTTGCTGCCTCCTCATTGTGACCCCACAGTGTGGATAATTTCTCAGTGGTGTACGTCTCCCACTATAGCCATACTACTACTACTCCACCACTTGGGTAAAAAAAAATTACCTCACTCTCGTACGTTACGTCGATATTCTTTTTGAGAAAACGCATTCTTCGAGCTCTCACCTCGAGTGCAAACGACGACCACGCATCATTTTGAGGGTGGAAGTAGATCAAAACCACAAACACACACAGACAAAAAAAACTTTCTTTTCTTGGTTTCCTCCCATACCCCTCAAAATTAATCATCTTAACCCCTGCCTCTTATCTCCTCCTCTGTCTCTATTGCTCCTCCAAACCTAACCACACCCGCTCCGGGTTATAAATCAGTATCCTATGTCGTGTTCAACTGTGATCGACTTGGATGTTCTTCCAACAAGTACTCCGTATACATATACATAAGTTATATAGTTATATAAATACTGTCCGTTTGGTCATCAGTCACATGATATATAAATATTATATATTCTATTGGATGCGGCGGCGATCAAGTCATGTCGTCTGCCCAACAAATTAACAGATTAATATATAATATTATATAATGTCTTTGTTTCCCTTGAATTGTGTTTTTGGACTGACGCTATGTACTTAATACACTAATATATCGTTTCTCCGGCAATATTCAATCCCAACTCCATTCACTTAATCCTGCACCTTCGGCCCCAGTTTCTTTGTTTCAGCCCTACTTTTTTTTGTAACCCTACCTACTTTATTCACGTTTCTTAACCCTACCATTCAGATTATTTCATCTCTAATCTTCTAATTTTTTGTTTTAACCCTGCCCATCATACCCTCTTTATTAAGCCGTTATTACTCCTAACTCCGCCTTTTGTTCCACTAAATAATCTTAAATTCCTATTCCTTATTTTCATCTCCCCACTCCCACTCAACTAGCTGATAACATAGAATTAAAAAAAAATAATGAAGTGGTGGCTCCCGGTCGGGTGTGTACAGTACATGTGTGTGGGTAATTCGATATTTAGATACAATTAACCCCTCACAGATAAAATTAAAAGATTTCTGTGATTTTCAAATTTAAGTAGATTAATTAATGTTTAAATAATATTTAATGAAAAAGAAGAAAAAAAGAATTATAAAAGTCTTTAATTAATAAACATAAAGGCTGTTTGAAAAAAATATAGATTAAAAAACCAAAAAAAAAAAAAAACTAGAATTTATTGGTGGTGATACTGTATTTGTTCATGTGATGATGGTAAGCGAGTCGAATTGATGAGAGAAATTCTGTAGATATTTAAGAATTCGGAAAAAATGAGGGACATTACGCCATCGTTGTCTAAAAAAAATATTCTTCTTTACCATTTTCAAATAACTAAAACCTAAATGCGTAAAGAGATTACCCCCCTTCCCCAAAAAAATGTGCTTGGATTTCTAACACATGCGACACATTTCCTATAAGGCTATATCGATCTCTAATAAGGAAAACTATTTCCAATTCTTCAACTTTTTTCGTAGCCAACGAGTATTCAAATTCTTATAGGCCCATAGTTAAAAACAAAACAAAAAACAAGTAGAAAAATGAAAATTATACAATACACAAAAAAAGAAACAAAAAAAATTATATAAAATATTAACCACTAAAATCCGCACAATTTCTTTCTATTTTGTAATAAACGAATCTCTTAAAACAATTTTTTTTAAAATCCATAAATCGCATGTTATTCGAAGAAACAGAAAAAAGGAAATAACAATTAGGTTAATGAATTTCTATATAATTTTGGTATCTCTTACAATAATTGATTTGTTTGTAATAAAGTTGCTTTAGCGTGCTGCCTACGAACTAACGACGATAAATTGGATAGTTAAATTGGCTCACTGAAAAATATTTCACGTTCCAATCGGATCAATTTCATGTTCCAAAAGTAGGGGAAAAAATTATGCAATTCATTTTGATTTTTTAAAAAAATATTAAGCATCACTTCTGATGCTAGTAATATTCCAAAAGTTAATTTTGAAGTAACTGTGTCAATAATAATTGTTAGTTCCCATTTCTTATTCAATGCCTTCTAAATTATGAACCGGAAGTAGATGAAAATGTCTCAAAAACTATTTCAAGATTTTCACTAGGGAAAATAATAATAAAGAAAGAATAGGAAAACCCTACAAATAATATGGCTTTCCAGTTTTAATACAATTTCATAAACATTGTAACTTTAACAAGAATTACAAAAAAATAATAATTCACCATTTTCTTTTAAGTCGCTTCTGGGTTCTAAGAAAATAATACAGTAAGCTTTCACCCACTTCCGGTTTACTGGCGTGCTCATTATTTTCCTTTACAATTTACATTGGAATTTGTGCTAAAGTAAAAATGTCAACAAAAAAAGATTGTCCTAAGAATTAATAAATCGAAGAATTCAAAAATTAACGTGAAAAAAAAAATTGATAACTGGATAAAAAATGTGTTAAGAAAAAAGAAATAACATCTCTTTCTCATTCATCATAAGTCAACTTCGCTTTCTACTAAAAAAAAATACTGTACATGTACATGGTGCCACTAATCGCTCGATCCCAAACGTTTCATTTTCTCTCCACTTTTTCTTTTTGGTTAAATATTTAAAAATAAAAATGAAAAAATAAAAAAACGAAAAAAATAAAAAAACAAATTTTATTATATAATGTATAAATAAATATATGACCCGATCAATCATATTGTTGCTTGATAAATTTTCATTACTTGAAAATACTGTATCAAGAATTGTCGATTTGTTGTTTAACGATTTGAAATTAAACGAGTCAAATTTAATTTATTTTGAAATTTTTTGCGCTATATAGAAAACATTTGACCTTGGCTCTTTAACCTGTGGCAATTTTATTGGTTTTTGTTTAGTTTCAAAAAAGTGCTCTGACGGAGTGAAAGTTCAGCTGAGAGACGACTCAAATCGATCAGATAACGACTTATGGGAAGTCATATTAATTATTTTTATTTTCACAATACTGTGCAATACAGTAGTGTAATTTAATCAAAATTCTCCGTTCCTTAGTTAAAACTATTCCCTCGTGCTGTAAGTATAGTTTTAAGCGTTAAAAGTTTTATATACGAGGCGTATCCATAAAATAAGAGTTGTGCTGCCCTCTTAGGCGGTGGGAATTTTTGTTTCGAAATTTAACAAAACCGAGTGGTAGCTGGGGTTCTCCTGATCAAAATGACCTATGGGGGACCTCGGTAGTACGAAAATTCGCTTTGTAATGTCCGTTTGTGTGAAAGATGGCGAGAAAAAATCCCGCCG
>JAQGAZ010000343.1:0-69362 GCA_034692225.1 Polydesmus complanatus | reverse complement strand
TCAAATATGGAATCTATTTTTAAAAGAGTATGGTGTATAAAATTGAAAGGGTTGATAATAGTTGGGGTTGAGAAAGAGTTGATAAATGCCCTGGAGATGGAATTGGTTTTTTAATCCTTTCCCCGACTACTACTTTTTTTTTTAAAGAGCGAATTTGTCTGGGCGCATGTTTCGGGTACTCAAATATCAAATAAAGGTGAAAGGGGTGAGAGTTTATTAGGATATCACTTATATGAAAAATTTTGATCGAAGGGAAGTGTACATATTATAACATAAATAATATTAGAAATTGAACGAACTAAAAGGGTTGATTTTATACGCATGTTGACCATGTGTGCATACATTGCATCGCCAATGTCAAACATTTATATAATGATAAAAAAAAAATCATGCGAAGTTTATTTTAACCATTGAATGCAAATTTATCTCAAGTAGAGTACATTGTTAGGGCAGACTCAATACAGTATTTGATAACTGAATTATTAAAAAAATTAAATTATTTTAAGTTTAAAAATGGAAATGAATGTCATCAGCAGTTCGATAGTTCGTATAATTCTACATTTAAAAGTTAGCGAGTTCTTCTTTTACATGTATTTATTTTTATTTTTGTAGACTAGGTTACTATTAAGTTCTTAATTTAGAAATATAATTTTGTTGGATATAATATCTCACGCGCTAATACGAAAAATGAAAGAGATTTATAATAATTTCTAAAACGGGATTTTGTACGGAGATTCACTGCAGAGATCAGTTGTCATTTCCTGGTGTCCATCGCTTTAGCTTTGACCGAGGCGTCCGTGCGCTATTCTCAGCCACGTTTCAGCTGTCTTTCATTTATTGTCATCTTTATTTACATTCGAGTGAATTACGGCGAAAAAGACTTTTGTTAAATGCTTGTGTACACTCGGATGGACCTGACGGACGCCCGCGTGCCTTTTTTTTTTTGTCTTGTTTTTTTGCTTCTGCATTTAATTTACTATATTTAAAAGTAGCCAGAAGCGGCTTTTCATATTTAGCCGGGCATCGGAAGCATTAGGACACCTAAATGATCCTATTGAATGGACATCCCATTCCTATATCTACATAAAGAGAGAAATAATAATAATAAAAAAAAAGATGGTCATTTGGTCAAAACGATATGCAAATACATAAATAGTCAGTTTTGACATTTGCAACTGCGCGCGAGGCGAGCGTACAACGGGGGCTTGAAATTAATCCGAGGGTTTGTGACCACTATTTCAACCGCATTTAGGCTTTGTTCTCACCGCTTGGAATTTTAAAAAATATAAGTAGGGTCTGTGAAAAGCTCCTTGAAAGTCTCGCGTCACCCGGAGGATGGTTTACTCGGGGAGCTGGTTCGCTCGTACCGTACTGTGGGAGGGAAAGGGAGAGTTGTGGATGGTATTATAGTAGTAGGGGGGATAATATACGAGAGGTTTTTTTTATATAATATATTTTGATTTTTTGCTTGGTGGTTGGATTTTGTCGTATTTGTATCTTAATAAGCAACATTTTGTGCATTCGTCAACGCGTGCTATGACTGTCGGACCGTTTTTCAGGCTCAAATGAAAAACGAGGACAAATAACTTACAGCTTTTCTGTTATACTTGCTGCGGTTTTATTATTATTATTATTTTATATTTTTTTTTCGTTTTTATTTTTTGACTCTTGCTATTATTTTTTTTTTAATAAAAAGAAAGAAAAAAAAAAGGAAAGCATTTTAGAAAGCAACTGTCTTTCAAGTGCAACTAAGCGTTGGTAATCATCTATGAATAAAAGAATAGCTATATTACATCGGGAAAAACTCCCTATGGTCTTATAAATCTTTCGTTTACATCGTAGAACTATTATACCGTGAGATTTTTTTTTCCCCCGTTCAACTCGAATTTTATTTGGTAAAAAAAAAATAATAAAACCCCTACAGCGGCGAAAAAATTAAGCAACGGGTATTTCAAGCTACGTTACGAACATTTGAAAGAATAATAATAATAATAAAAAAATTAAATAAAATTGTAACGTTTACTTAATTAATTATTTTGTTTGATTTCGGTTGGCAAGTTTGCGGTTTTGATGTTTGATCATTATTTTTTAAGGTGTTATGTTATCACATTTTCTCTTCGTAATTTATTATTCCGTATCTGTTTCTTCTTCCTTCCCTCCCTCCTCCCCCCTTTCTTTTCTCGTCGGGCTTGTTATTTACGAGATGTGACGAAACTCGTGATTCTTTTCTTCTCCTTGCTGTCGCAGCTGCTGTTAATTGGTCCAATTTAGTAATGATCAGGTCTCGCCGATGTGGTTTTTGTGATTGGAAAACAATTAATGATGCCTGCGACTTTACGCGTGCGTTTTCATCACATGTTTTTTCGATATACAGTAGTTGCAATTGCGATGCCAATAACAAAAAAAAAAAAAAAAGTCTGATAATTAATATTACTCAGCATCAATTATTTTTATCTGCGCGAATTTCAACTTGATTCTCACTCTTTATTCATTTATTTATTTTTTTTCTCCTGTAAAATTAATTATTGTTTTTACTATTTTATAGAGTTGTGCTTAATTTTAGGCAACTTCTTGTGACGAAAAATCTTACAATATCACACCTGCGTTTGTATTAATAAATATCACGCTTATTAGCTCGTGTTTAGTTAGAAGTCAGCGTCGGTGATGTTCTTAGCGTAAAACAAACAAAATCTTCGGCTAAATCAACAAAAAGAGTAACTTATTTCCACTCACTCAACGGCGCACATCATTTTTCCATCTGCTCAGAAATTGTCCGCTTTGTTATCGTTTATTAATTTCCTGTCACGTCTTATATTTTCTCTCAAGATTATTATGAGCGAATAACTTTACCATCCCACATTACAGAACGTCACTGGGTTTCAAATATTGAGCTAATGGAGGGGTGAAAATAACGCTGTCAATATTTTATTTACGGTATTTTTTTTTTTTAAGATTTTTTTTTTCAAAATTATTTGGTTGTTGAAACGCCGAAAACGCAATAGAAAAACATCCTACATTAAATTGTGCCTAATTATTTAGAAAAAAAAAAAAAATTTTAATGTCATATTCGGAATTTTTATTCAGGTAAATGGAAAAATTATGATCAGAAAATTATTTCGCGCAAATGAAACACATTCATTGGGTGAACAATCAAAAATAATATTGAGGAATAATTTGTATTAATATTTTTCGAATTTTGATTAAACATTTTCGCTTTTCCGATTCACGGTTTTGAATCTAACACAAAAAAGTTATGTAACGAGGTTTTTTTTTTAACCTTTAGGGAACTTTTTTTTAATATAATCCTTTACCCAGAACGACATTCGTTCATTTTGAACATAAAAAGTTGGTGGTTTGAATGACTAGACGCAGAGATGATATAAAAAAAAAGTTACATCAATATTAACAAGGGGGGAGAAAAAATAGATGAGTTACTTTATTAGAGGTAACAAAATTCAGCTCTACACACCGACGAAATGGAAAAATTTCTTTTTTTTTTAATACTATATATAAAAAAAATAGAAGAGATAAGAAGAGGAGGAGGCGGATAAAACGGTAGCCCTATTGCACAGGGAGAGGAGAGAGAGAGAATGTATGAAGTGATGAAAAGTGATGGATGATGACCAGCACAACACTACGCCGCACGTGTATATCAAGTATTGAAAAGAATGGCGAAATATTATGCACCTGAAAGTCTAGTCCGAATAACGTAGATCCCCTTTCCAGCTTTTTACGATGTGGTGGGTGCGATTTTACGGCCCCGTAAAAAATGTCAGGTTTCTTAATGTTTCTTGGTAATGGCTCATGAAAGCGACAGTGATCGTGATGTTGGACATGGATTTGATGAAGGCCTGGTGTGGCCGGTTCCACTCACCGCCACTACCCCTTATCCACATCCCCGCACCCACTACATGCACGCACATAACGTGCAACTGGATATAGTTCCTAGAAGTAGATTTTATGAAGGTGGCAGGAGAGAGAGAGTGTGATGTAAGGTGGTTGATGATGAGAGAGAAGGAAGTTTAGATCTGAGTGGACCGATGACCGAATTCAAAGCGTTGAAAATGCTACACGGTGTAGGCTACAAGGTATGATATGTTTGATGGGGGGAAAGGGTGAAAAGGAAACTTAAAACGCTGCCATAAACTCTTCGATGAAAAGCAAAACTTGGGTATGCGTCACTTTAATCCGTTAACTGTCATCGCCATGGTTATTATGGTAGTTTACTTCTGCACCTTACATATAAAAAAATATTAATCATAAAAAAAACACGGCATAATTTGATTAATGAATTATATATTAGGACTTTATTATTATGAGTGGAGGATAGTATATTCCGAATTTTTTAATGAATAAAATTATTCTTTAAAAAAAAAAGTATTTCTGGAAAAATTGTTGAGTTATTTGGTGTAATTTCATTTGATGACGTGCGCTTTTTGTCGCCTGATTTATTGGAGAATTGAGATTTTGAGGGGGCGAAACCTGTATAGGCAGCATAGAAGTGAAACACAGGAATTTTAATGTGGCACCGCCCTTTGACTTCTCCTTGGCTCTATTAAAATAGAATAAGTTTTAAAAAATTTATAAGAAGAAAAAAAAACCCTCCGCTTTTAATTAAATTTCGCAAATACATTCTCGCTTAAAGTTGGAAGGGTAAAAAAAGTACAGTAGCAAGCACATTTCTAAATTAATCTCATTGAGTGATGACTTAACCTACGAATTTAAATCAAGTTTCGCAACAAGAACTTAGTTATTAAGAAGACCCAACATTTTCATACCTTTGCGTAGTAAGCTATAGTAGTCAAAACTGTTTTCGTTGGGACATTATTTTTCTTACAGAAAACGTGTTGCATCTTATCCGCAAACAAGTTTTGAGAAGCGAAAAGTTAGAAGAAAGTTTGAGGAAATTAACTTTGGTTGATGAATTAATGGGCCGAAGTGGCAAAGTTGAGAGCAAATAAGAGCGTGACAAGCAGAAATTACCTATGATGCCGTTTCCATGTCGTACTTAGGATTCAGTACTGCAATATCTTATGAATGACATTCTCCTGTTCCCTAGACTCGTGTCCAACTTGTGGAGGGTAAGAAATATGGTGAGATGAGGGGGAGTTGGGGAATTCGGTATTTGTTTTTTTTTTTTTCTTTCTTAACCAACGCTAACTTTCTATAGTCTTTGCAAACTTTTACGCCTTTCCTATTACGTAGATACACTCTGTACAGTAGTAGTATAGCCTATGTAAAGCAATAGCAGATTTTTTTGATAAGGGTTTATAAATTAAGTTACCGTAACGTATTCTTTTTTATGACTTGAACCGGAAAAATGATTAGACCGAATGGAGAAATCATTTCTTTTTCTCTTTCGGTAAAGACGAATAATTCGGCTCGTCTTCTCTTCATAATCGCCTAAATTCGATGAAAGTTTGATGCATCGCTTGACGTCACTGGTCAGCTCGTATCACACATTCTGGAGAAATAATAATTGATGCCTTCATTTTTGACAGAGAGAATCTCATTTCTTTCTCAAAAAAATACATATCGTGAAAATGACATTAATTACATATTGCCACTCTCTCGTAATGATTATACTTAGGGCATTGTAGACTATGTTGTCACTTCATTGACACTTTTTCTATCTTTTTTTTTCTTCTTTTTACCAACCTCCTCAACCCTCAATTCTTATTTACTTTACCGGTACTTTTGTTTTTCTATCATATTTGAGCACTGCAGAAAATACGCTAGTGAGTTTATTGATACCTTATATTATTATTTATAATAGGATGCCGAAGTCTCATTTTATTTTTGAATTATAAAAGGTACCGAATGCCGATTGTTTTTTATTTTTTAGAAGTGTAGGAGTAGATTTAAATTTAATTTTAGCGGTTTTTTTTATTATTATTATTATTATCTCTTTCTACTTTTAGAAGAGGGTTTTTATTATTGGCATTCTTTTTCTCGTAGTGTATTTCTTTACCTTTAATTAAAATAATGTCCTCTATCCTATGTTTATGGCATACGTGATCAGCTTATGTGAAATAAAGCCTAGGAGAATTAAGCTGAAAGCTTGGTTTCTAAATGCCCTTCCATCTATTTTGACCCCTCCTCAACATCTACTGTATGTACCTTCTGTTAATGTAACTTCTACACTGCGTTACGCATTCCCTATCTACACTGCAGAATGTGGTGTTTTTTTTTATAGGTTATCCTCTGTTTTGACTTGGCATCGCTAATATTATACGAGTTGATGCATGCAAAAGCTGATTTATGTAGTCAACAGAGTCGTGTCATAAAAACTTGCTGATTTGTCCTTGCATATCTGTTTTATGGACTTTGCAATAAAAAAAAAATGAAAGATTGAGAGAAATAATATAAAAAAAAAAACTGGTGACTCACTTCAAGTATATATATCGTTGGCATTGCCTGCTCTGGACACACATCTCCCTCCAATCCACCGTTCAATAAATGCTCGCAGATATTTAGATTTTCATAATAAATGTCGTATATGTGCGCGACTAGTTTTTCAAGCGTAATATTGAATAATATTTCGTTAAATGGAAAGAGATATTTTTGCGAGTAAGAGATTGTTTTCTTTGATTCCATTTGAATGTTATCGTAGTTTTACAAGTTATTTGTCTCTTTTTTGATCGAGTGATGTTGGTCGCGTGTTGTTGGCTACTTATTTCTTTATGAAATTTATTTTTTTTCCTACAGTAACTTTCTCCCAAAATTTTTTTCAATAAGTGTAGAAAAATAAAAAGAAATTTGTGGAGGGAATGAATGAAGTTTTTCCGTGGTCAAACGTGTGTTCATGAATTGTAAAAGGAGGGGGTTTGGGTCATTAGAATTTTATGCTTCGGACACATGATGGATTTCAAGTCTCTCTCTCTCTCCCCTCCTTGTACATTATACTGGCAGTCAGAACGCATAATATATTTTGTTCAATCATTCTTTCAGCTTTTACATTTCGATAAAAAATTGTTCACTATTTCGTCGGAGGATTGAGGTTTGGCTAATTTGCTGCAGTCTCAACTCCCCCCCACCCCCCTCTTACATCTCTCACCCACCAAGCATTTGGTGAAATATTAGAACTGTCATTACGCGCAATCGCAATTCCTATTTCTTCAATCGCATTCAACGAGGGGATTTTTTTTTTTTTTTTTTAATTTGACTTTTGTTACCGTCTCAATTCAGTATGGTCATTTTAACATGCACAGTCGTCGCATATTAGACGACGTTCGCCTCTTGATTATCCCTCATCGCGCAACGTGGGTGTCGGAGGAATAAAACAAGTTTTTTAACAAATAAAAATCATTCAACTTCAACATTACGCGTTCGTATTTAAGGCTGTCCATTCTAATGGTCACCCTACATAACAATAGCTTAATGTGGGAACGAAATAATAGCCGTACAAGTGGTCATATAGATGGCGGAAACTGTTTAAAGTTTTCGCTAAGTGCGAAAAAAAAAAATGATGGTCATTGATGTCGTCATATTATTACACTTCTTGTACGTACTTATCACACTTTTGAGTAATTTAGTTTTTTTTTCTTTTCTTTTTCGATGGTTATTATTTTACAAGGTTAATTAGTTGTTGTTGGTTTTGTGCTGTTGATTTAATAAATAATTACCTGTACCGGTAGTATTTTTTTTTCTCGGATTGTTGTTGGCTTTGTGCTGTTGACTTAATAAAATGGTCCTTTGATGCGTCGACATTAATTAGATAGAACAGTGATGGCCACTCGTGACTTTGTGAAAAACTTCATAAAAAGGCGTCAATGTAGTTCTAGGCGTTTGAGCTAGCGCTAGTCTCGGTGAACACTCTTTTATTATCTCACACTTAGATACAAATTACGCGCCGAGAACGTATCATTTACGGACTCCGCCAAAACCACTGCGTTTATTTATTTATGTTAAAAATTGTTGTTTGTTCTGCTCATTCTTAAGCGTTTGCTTATTCATTACGCAGATAACTTTTTTTTTAAATGCAAATAAAATTACTTGCATTATTATTATACTGTATTTAGTTGAGTAAATTTTTTTTTAAAAAAAAATTATTGCATGCATTGAATTTGCACTTGATTAAAAAAACTGACTGGAGAAGACATAAGCCTATTTATTATTATACAGTAGTTAGACGGTTTTGTTTGCAATTCTAAATATAGAAAGGGTGAAGGCGATACGTTTTGGTGTTGAATAATTGCGTAGAAACAAAAGTATATTACAGTATAATAATGCCACCTTATCTTAAATTTTGTTTATTTATTTTTGGTTTTTTTTTTTTTTTTTTTACAACGACGGTTCGTCACAACGTATTGTTAAGAAATTCCTCGGTAGCTTTGTAGGCAGCTGTCCTTATTCAATAAAACTTTTATTAGACTCAATTTAAAATGTGAGAGAAGTGGTTTTGCGAGTTGTTGTCAAGGTAAATATTCCGCCTGTCAAACGAAGGGTCCGATCTCATTGCGAGGCGGTTTGCTGTCATCTCAGCCAACATAATTAACAGTTATCGCTTACTTGTAACTTTTTAAGGTGTAAAGTGTAATTCGAAAGTAAGTAATGATCTAAGGTGTAAAATCTTTTAATTTGTAAATTAAAAAAATAAATAAATAAAAATCGAAAGAAGAAGAAAAAAAAAAAAAAAAAAATTGCATGACACTCAATTAAAAAAGTGAAAAATTCTTAATTCGTTATTAACAGTAGCGAATCCGAATAAAAAGATCGTTGCCTTCCTTCAAACTTTATGGGCGCTTTGTATTGCGAAAACTTGTGGGAAACATTATTACGTATGTTCAAATGATTCAGAAGTGAACAGATTTACACTTACCGGCATTCAACAATTTGGCCAAACGATATTATTGATTCCGTAAATCTTCAATTCGCGCGAATTCTATGTATTCGAACTAATTTTTTATGTTTGCATTTTAATGAGCGCAAATTTCTTTTTTTTAAATCTGTTTTTCTTATGGCACTAGATTTGCACGAAACGTAAGCGCTTAAAGGTTTTTTTTATGGAACACAGAATGCAAAAAATTAAGAAAATTCTTATTATGCATTAAGTCCATAAATCTTTAGAAGAAAACTGGAATAATATAAAAAAAGAAGGTAAGAAATATAATTGAATGAAACGAACGATCAACTCTGTGAGTAGGTTTAGTTGACCATTCGAAATTCGGGTCAGTTGTGTACGCTGTCCAAGTGACAAGATTTAACGTTCTTTTATTACTCAGTATTTTTTTTTGTGGACGTAGAGAATTTTTCATTGACAATTCATATTCGGTTTACAAAGAACGCATTTTTTTTTTGTATAAGTTTCATATTCGACAGCGAGTGACCAGTGGTCAGTCGTAGTGGGTACGCATGGCTTCCTTTACCTTACCTTTAAAATTTCGGACAATAAGCATCTAAAAAAGAAAAAAACTCTTTTTGAAGAAGAGAAAAAAAAAAATGTGGAAAATAGCGTAGTACCAAAAGTTGAAAGTGGTATAAACGAGAGGGATTTATTGTAGCTATAAGAGGGAAAAAAGAGGTTCATGCAGTTATATTGGTGACACGGTCTCAGCAGGGCAGTAGGTTTTCTAATTTATTGAAGATGACCACTCGTCAAACGTTTGCTTATTTTTACCCTACTTAAAAATTCTTATTTGAGAAGGTGAAAGGGAAGAAGAAGAAGGAGCCGTTTTTTAAAAAGAGCTGTTTTTCTTTTTAACTACGGTAACATGAAAGTAGAAAATTTTATTTTTCATGTTGCGCGTAAGGTTTACTTAAAAAGACTTTTGATATGAATGCATTTAAAAGTACACGTGTAAGCACATAAGAGTATGCGAGCTTAGGAAGTTTTCTTCGATTTCAACTTTTTCAACAAAAAAATTTCTGTTTTGTCTTTTTTTTTTTTCCGTTCTTTTTCCTCTTTTTTTTTTGTTGTTGTTGAAAGGACCTTGCGCACGGTATGGCAGGTGCGGGGCAAAGGTGATCATTCGAAACTTATTTTTTTTTTCTTCTTTTACTCTTCTTTATTTACTTATTTCTTTTGACTTTTATAAAAATTACGTCCTTTCATACACTTTTACGAGGATATGAATGGCCTTCAATTTTGTTTGTAGTAATGACTCATTGTACTGACCGGTAAACATTGAGGAAACTCAAAAACACCATTAATATAATTTTGTAGACCCGGGGTTCAGCAAAGCTAATAGAAATAAAGGCGCCAACCAAAAAAACAGAGTCAACAACAGTGTTAAAAGATCTGATAAAGAATTATTGTACAGTATATGATTTTAATAACAAATACTGTAGAAATAATTATTACCGGATTATCATAATAATTTATTTAAATACATGTACTGTATTTAGATGGCGGTATTTAAATTGTTGGGTTTTTTTAGTTTATAATAATAACAATAATAATTATTATGATCGGTGCATAATTTAAAAGTTTCAAATTCTATTATATGCATAACTTAATGAATGGGCCATTTTGAAAAAAGAACATCTCCAATAAATTAATTTGTTAAGAATCGAAAAAAAAGCGTATTTCGTCTCTAATAGTAAATTGCTGGAATTTAATTTTGATTTTTTTTTTAAGAAATAAATTGGACTCTTACACTGATCTATTTATTGTATGTTTATAATAGTAAAATAAAATAAGTAAATAATCTACCCTTTAAAAAAGAAATTCGAGTTTTTTATGGTAGACAACTGGAACTTGGACAAGTATTCAAAACTAAATTGTTTTTTAATTAAAAAATGTTTTAAAAAAACAGAAAAAAAAAAATGGATTAATTTCTTCATATTTTTTTTTATCTCTAAAAGTAAATTTCAAAAAACCTGGACGTGTTCTTTTTTTTAAAATGACCGATTCAAATATAAATTGCAGCATTTTACACGTGCATGTACCGGATGGTGTATTTTGGGCCCTGATGTCACTAGTTTGTCAAGCTAAAGTAGGCTCCAAGACCTCGCGACTCATTAATTGTGTTTTTTTTTCTTCTTCTTTCATCCCTAAAGTCGATGTTAATTATCGAAAGACTAATTCTTCCGTATAACCCTTCTGTGTTTTTAGTCATCGATTTATTTTGACACGTTTTCTCTCTCTCTCTTCAGAAGCGCGGAGTTTGGTAAAGCGACAAGAACTTGTATAAAATGTGTTTATGCAGCGAGTGCAATTGACCTCTGGGGGTCGGAACCAAATGGAAAAAGACACGGAGGCAGATTGGAGTGATGTCGGACGCTGTATTAAATTGGATCGAGTTTGTTATTAAGAAGAAAAAGGGGTGATTGGAGTCGAGCGGGGGCAGGCAAAGGGGTTTAGCCGTAGTTAAGATGTGAAAGTGTTTTTAAGGGATGAAAAGAGATGACCGGTGGTAGGAACGTGTGTGGGAGGGTGAAAGAATGAGTTCGAGGATTTTTGAATGGTGATCAGAGTGACCATTGCTTAAAGAAGAAGAAGAAGAGTGAGAGTGTGTGTGAGAGAGAAAGAGAGAGAGAGGGTGATGGGATGTCAAGAGGGAAGTGGAGGCAGTGTGTGACAAGGGAACGCGAGTTGATTAATGCTAGACATGCACTCAGAGACTGAAACAATTAGTTTAGGGATTCTTTGAGACCATACGGAAAAGAAAGCCGCAATTGAGATATCGTTATGGATCGAAAAATACTGCTACAATATTGATAATAATAATAACAAGTGCACGCTTTGCGATTGTTCTTTAACAACTTGCTCTTTAGACTTTGGGCTTCGAAGTAGCCAAAAAGTAATTAACAAAACGGTATTCGAGTGGATGAGATAAAGTAGCCATAATATTATTTTAGTTTTATTATTTTTTTTCTATCTAATCTTTCATAATTTGGTTATTATTACGTAAAAATTAAATCAAAATTTAATAACCTCTTAAGACATTAAATTTCCAATTAAAATACCGGCACTTCAGTATACATGTATGAATCTATGCCAGAAATCGTCAATTCACTGCACGATAATTTATGCACTATATAAAATTAATGAACAATTACCGGTATGCAAATACTGATAATAGATCATTACAGATGTCAAATTCATCTTTCGAACTTAGTGCAATTATTTAATTCTATTTAAAAAAAGCTTATAAAAATAGTTCCATTATTATTTCTTCCCTATATCTCTAGTTCCAAATATCAATTTCAGTTTTATTTAATTTTTTGAACTTTTATTTTCCTTACCGGTATAAATTTTATATTTAATTATGTCAACGCAAAAAACTATCGCTAAAAAGTTTTTTTTTTTTTTTTGACATAATTTCGTATATTCATAAATTGATATTCGTGTGACCATAACGGATTGACTTGCTGTAAATATAAATTGGCAATATGCTCGTGGCCTTTGAATTGGTGAAGCGAAAGAGCTCATCTTTTTCACTCGTCTTAGTTTGCTATTTTGTAGTACACTGTACATAAATGAGTTTCCAGTTGAGTTGATTCTCAGCCGATGGACGACGGCTGACTTGATCCCTGCAGCCACATGTTCACAGCTACGGACAAGTGACCAAGGCTTATTTGTTTGCGTTTGTTACAGGCGCATCTAAGAAAATAACTGAGCGGGATGGATGAAGACCAAAAAAAAAAAAAAGGAAGAAGAAGAGAAAAGAGGATGAGATAGATGAAAGGGGTATACATGTGAACGAGATTGATAATGACATTTGAGTATTGAGTGCTGGCTGGACACATATGGACAAGCTGTGGGTCAGTCGCATGTTTATTCGTTTTCTGCGACTCATATACACGTGGATATTAGCCCTGGGAAAAAAAAGAAAAGAGAGGGTTTTACGCAAAATAAGCAAGAGGTGGAGTGGGAGAGAGCGATAGAGAATAAGAGCAGAGAGAGAGAGAGAGAGGCGTAGATTAGATTTGTATTGGAAAATACTGTAGTATGAACAATAAATGTATCTAGTCACACGTACACACTTTTAATCCTTTTCTTTCTATTTCACACGTTCACTGTAAATACAATCTATTTCCAATAAACTATTGAATTTTACAACTTGGTCGTGCGCTTTCACCACTGTCTGTTTGACAAATATTAAGTCGATTGCTGGGAAATGAGTCACCAGAGATCGAATTTCTGTCCAATAAGCAAAGTGATTTAAATCTTTATTTTTGGCGAAGTTTAGTACTGTATTTGTACCATGAACAGAACTAAAATTTCGGGTTGTCTTTATATAAATGCACAAAATAGATTACGATATTACAGTAATTTGATTCTTTTCCAAAAAAAAATTTTAAGAGTAGCTTTGTGAAGTAATATACTGTACATGTAAACAAGTTTTAATTGATTTTTTTTGGGGGTAATAATAATAATTATTATTGATGGGTGATGACAGCATGGGTGAGTGCAAACCCCCAAAGTTTCAAATTCAATTCAGTGCACTTCAATTGAATTACAGTACAATGTAGTTAAAAATTTAAAATTCCGAAATTGAATGTAGATCTGCATACGTTTTTTATATTAAAAAGATTAATTAAATGACAAGTAAATAGATAAAAATAGAAGGGTTTCCTGTAAGCCTGAGTTAGGCTGTGGTCAGTATGGGATGTTACAAGTTAAACTAAAAATTAAAAAAAGTATATATACGAGTATAATCAAATGCAAATAAAAATAAGACTGTCATTTATTCATTAGCTAAATGCAAATTTAAGTGAATTGAACTTAATTTTAAAAAGTTATTTAATAGGTTTCTCTGGTTAATTAAATGGATTTTGCAGCTAACTACAAGTGTTAATATTATTTTATTTTAGTTCATTGCTTTTATTTTTTTAAAAAATTCGTGGCGTTGAACATCCGACCACTGTAGCCTTAAATCACTGCAAATGATGCTACTGTACATCAAGCCTACATTAATTTCGTTCCTATTCTCTTCTGACAAATCTTAGGAAAACATTTTTTGCTCTTTTTATGCCATAAAGGCCCTTTTTACAATACTGTAATAAATTATTATTTATCACTTTGTGGTCAACTTTATAGTATTAATAATTAAAAGATTTGAATTTTATAATTAAAAAAAAAGAAATATTTTTAACCTCTATAAAACTAATAAATTGTAGACTATCGGTATTGCATTTGAAAACCTGAATTTATTATTTTAACTTGTTTTGATTTCTTTTTGGAAGTGAAACAGATAATGTAGTGTTGACAGTGAAGTGCGAATCAAAAGTGCAAGCAAAAATACCCATACTGTCACTTACCCTGATGCCAGAGTTTCTCTTCCCATCTCATCGCCATCTGGTGAGTGAAAGGAAAATCATAGAAACGGTCAGCGTGTGGTCAGTTTCTTCGAAACGCAGTTATAATAATCACTATAACAGTCATGGTGATGCTGTACACGACACTCGAATATTAAAATATCAGGAGAAAAAACTTTTAATAACTTATTTAAAAAATTTGGCTATACTATAGTAATAAAATGTAATGCCCTACCCCATGCCATTATTTTTTTGACCATAAAGTTTTTTTTTTAATATGCCGGTAATATAAAATCTAAAAAAAAAAAAAAGAAGAAGAAGAAGGGCTTATTGGCAGACTGTAATGTAGAGAAAATGTTATTCCGGGCATTTTTTTAAAAGTAGGTGGTGAAGAACATTTTTTTAGCTTACATTTTTCTTGGTAAGTTTATTGAAATGTGAGTTCCTAGAAGGTGAGAGTGAGTCGAGGGTGAAAAGTGTGCGAAAGAGAGAGAGGAATCCTGTACATGTTTGCATTGATTTCACGTATCGTTTCTGGAAGGTCCACTCAAATGCGTAATGTCCACCCAATAAAATGGATTGGTTGCTAAGCAACTTGCTTACATCTCCCTATTTCTTCTACCTTTTTATCCCTACCCCTCATTTTTCTTCCCATTTCCCCCTTTTTATTTTTTTTTTTTCTCTCCCCCTTTTTTCGTGTTTTTTACTACCGGTACTGTACTTTCGTTACGTTTTCCCTTTCTTTCTGTCATGCAATTCCTATGCTTCTTTTAAAGTTAGCTATTTTTAAACAAAAGACTATTTTTATAGGTTATTTATTTGTTTTTTTAAATTACGTGTATTTTTAAAAATAGAATTTAATTGCAGTCATTTTAGTTATAAACAAGATTAATTTATTCTAACTTTTCAAGGTGGCAAAAGTGCATTGCTGAATGTTGTTGTTTTTTTTTAATTTTGTTACTTTTAAAAAGGGGAAAATTATATTAATTTTGTAATCATAATTTAATTAAGTTTCAATAATGGCTGTTAAAGTGGTTTCATAACAATTCTTTTACTCGTAATTTAAAAGTAATAAAAGTTTTACGTTTTGAACGGTTTAATGCTTAGTTTCATGAACGTTTGACAAAATTTATAATTTTTTTTATTGAGTAAATTTATTTATTTTTATAATTGCGTAAATAAATATCAACAAAATAAACATAATTTTAATTCCATGAACGCTGCCTGTTCGGTACCAGTAATATTATTATTTTTAAAAAAAAACTTTTTGCACTTTCTGATAGGTCCTAACTTTTTTTTTTGGGAATCGTATTTCGAAAATATTACGCCTCTCTTTTGACCCCTCCTCCTCTTCCAACTTCAATCTTTTTACCCTCTCCTCAGTTTGTGTATTTTTTTACTACCGTACGCATGACCAGTGCGCATGATAATGTTAAAGGGCCTCCCAATTTAGAATATTAGGATTGGGCGCTGTTCTCTTTTTTTTTCTAGTTCTTTTTCATTATCAAGAATTATTTTGTTCAGCCAACTTCTGCGAGCTCCGATATATACTGTATTTTTTTTCTCGTCTCTACGGTCGGCTTATGGAATAGGCGATACCGCGAAACTTGGATCAAAGTCGGCAGCCAACGTTTAACTCGACCGAACGATGCATCAGGCTGTCCGGAAGGGCTTTTCGCTATAAAATCGCCTCGTAAATCTACGCTTGCTAGTAGTAGTCTAGTTATCTCTCACTCGCTCTCTCTCTCTGTGACTCGACTAGCTTATTCGCTTTCTTACCATTCGTCAATGAGCAATCAAAAATAAAATTGATTTTGAACTTGCATGGCGATATCTAAGGTGACATTGGTTGGATCCATTTCCTTTCCGTGACAGCATCAATGAATGATCTCGCGCCTTCACTACTTCTACTACCGGCTTGTTGATTCATGT
Source organism: Polydesmus complanatus (assembly GCA_034692225.1). NCBI lineage: Eukaryota > Metazoa > Arthropoda > Diplopoda > Polydesmida > Polydesmidae > Polydesmus > Polydesmus complanatus. The sequence continues at coordinate 53,225 of JAQGAZ010000343.1, read as the reverse complement.
TCCCGTGCATGTGCGCTCGTCCGCGGCATCAACTTTTGACATCATCAATCAGAAGGTTACGATGATTACGGAAGAAGAGAACGTTATGTTTGTTGTTTAACGTGACATTTTAAATTTTGAAAAAATTAACTTTAGAATATAATGTGCGGTTGGACTTTATAAAAAAAAAAAAAAAAACAACAGTAATTTAAAACAAAAATTTTAATTCGGTGACAAAAAGTGATGTGATTCTCTTTTGACTTTGGCTGTGAACGAGATAGTTGTTGGCGTTGCCGCCTACGATGACTGAACCACGGCGTGCAATCTGGATTCATCGAGCGTCGGTTTTAGCGGGTAAGCATGATAGAAATATCTTTTTTTTTATTATTATTTTATTAAACAAATATTATTATAGTTATTAATTAATTAAGATTGTAGTTAATAAAATTTTTAAGGGTTATTTTCGTGAAAGTAAAAATATTTTTTCATTTATGATTCGGTGAGTGAGAGAAAAAGTTTTACCGCGGTAGTTGTAACCAATTGCTCGCTGACGTTGAGAAACTCACGGCCGAGGCCAATAACCAAAACCAAGGCCAACACCTCATGATCTACTGGCCTCGGCCTTAAATGGTACAATTTCCGGGTGTGATGCAACAGACTTTAACCAAAAAAAAAAAAAAAATGTAAACAAAGAGAAGAAATATTTCGTTATAAAAACAAATATCTTGAAAATTCTATCAGAAAAATATAATTATTATTTGCTAAAGAATCTTTTTTCTATCGCATCATTTTTCTATTTAAAAATAGAACTCGGTACTACATTTGGAGAAGAAAAAAAAATAGTTGTTTGGAAATTTATGCTCTGTTTATTATGTCTTAGTAGAAATCATAAGTTTTCTTTTGAAATATTAACTTGTTCAAAAAATTTTAATAAGGCATTATTCTGGTTTTTTTTTCTTCTTTTTTTTTTTTTTTTAAAAAATATAAAAAAAATGTTGCATAGTAAGAGATTTTAAAAGTATAAATTTGTTTTTGCGAAGTGTGGTGTTGTTGGTTTGTTAGAAGAAAGTCATTTCAGTTTTTGTGAAAGTTATAAAAATATTTCTATCTTCGAAAAAGATTGAGAGTTAATTAAAACAGTTTTAAAAATATATTAAAAGCCTAGGCTCGAATCTATTAAAAATGGTCCAACGAACTATATAAGTTACGATAAATTGGAATCCATAATATTTCATGGCATTTCTCTGAAACATCAGTCCAACATCACTCGTATGTATAGAATCGACTATTAAAATAATAGAATCAACTATTAAATGTTACGGCTCAACCGACCAAACCCATACATTGTACAATCGGGTTGTGCGCGGAGCTGCAGTATAGCGCGGGCGGGTAGAATTTATTTCGATCATAGAAGATATATTTTTTAAGATCCTATTTCTATTATATATAGGTGTAAGAGTCCAATATGGCTTCAGTCCAGTTATATTTACGTTTTCCTAGAAGAGAAAATCAATTATATTTTTTTAGACGATAAAAACAAGCAAGTGGCAGCAGCCCCCATAGTTGGTTAGAAGGGAAAGTTTTATTTTGCCCATGTATGTCAGATGAGTTTTTAGGATATGAGATGGGGGGGAAGGGTAGTTTTTATAGATATTAAAGGGTATACCGTGTGGTGGTCAGACTGATGGAGACGTTTGTGTAGGATAGATATATCCAACGAGGAAGAGAGAGAGAGAGAGAGGGAAAGACCCATCAAGTTTGTGGAAACCAACTTGGCCAAGATGCTTATTTCAGGCAGGGGAGAGGGAGATAACGTGAAATTTCGCTGGTTTTGTGACCAGATGAAACGATGGTGAGTACGAGGAAAGGCTATCTTGACCAAAATGTATTTATTTTTCAAAAAAAAAAAAAAAAAAAGAAATAAACTCCCGAGATGAATCGAAATACAGTTGCCACACGAGTACAGTATAGAAGGGACTTTTTCCGTTGCTGGAACCGTTGCTTCTCTATTTCTGCTAGAAAAATTTACGCGTTCAGCTGTGTTATGGCCAGTCGTAAACTAGAATCCCTTTTTCTATGGATTTTCAACCCCCTAGAAAAAGTAAGTACCAGCACCGTGCGTACAGGTGTTATTTGAGCCTTTCTTTTTCCCCCTCTTTTTTTTTTTTTTTAATATCTCCCCTGTCTTTCAAGAATTTCTTACTCTTCAACTCACTTAAGATTAAGTGGATGCGCGACCTTAGATGGATGGGTATTAATACAGGCGCTTTTATTTTTAAACTTAATCTCAACAGTCTACGATTAATGAGAAAAAAAGTTGTTTTTTTAAAGATTGAAGAAATTTATTTTGAATTATAACATTCAATTTCTAAAATATCCAGTAGAAAAAAATTTGGCTCGGTGCAATATTTTTTTTTTTTGGATACATACAGTGTACAGGAAATAATTAAACAACTTCTTAAAAAAAAAAATCAATGGGCTTGTCGAAAAGTTGTGAGTGGTCTTTAAAAAAAATGTTTAGTTTTTTTCTTCTTTTGCGATGGTTTTGGCTGGTTAAGTAAGAGTTTTTTTTTAACGCTCGGGTCGTCAATTGTTGTTCCGAGAAAAGTCACAACTACAATTAAGTACTTTGGAATTGCTTCAAATTTCTTGAATTCTTGTAGATTTTTATAGGTAAAACGCCATGTGCCACACGCGTAAAATTGTCATTAACTGACACAGAACTGTAGTTCGTAATAAATAGGTTGTTTGATTTGAGACGCTATGCAGTACAAATAGCTCACCGGTAATAACGCCACACGGTTTAGTACTGGAACAAACTTTCTTAAAGGCTACAAAAACACGAGTCAAGGCGAAATAATAGATAAAAAAAAATTGCGCTGACCCGAGAACAAACATAGGTCAACTGTAGTAAAAAAAAAAAAAAAGAGAAACTTTTTTGGTGGCTTTTATGTATCTCGTTCACCGAATTGAAACGACTTTTTGTTAGTGGAACCGTCTTCTTCAATCGATAGTCGTAATTTTACACTTTTATATGTATTGTTTACTTTGATGGCCCTGCAACAGTTTACAACGTTTAACTACAGTAAATAACATTGACGTTAACTAGTAGGCGCGGAGATAACGCTTTTTTTTTTTTCAAGAAAGTATAGGCTAATTATTAAGGTTGGGATATTGCATAATTTGAGCAGTGCGGTCTCAATAATTATTAATGAAGTATTACAAAACGACACTGTTTCAAAAAGTGAAAACAAAAAACAATTATGGGATAAATCTAAGCAGTTCCAGTTTTTTCCAATAATTTCTCATGAATCAGTTTTGTAAGATTTCACTGAATTTTTTTTTTGTTGATGCTGTCATCAGGATTATCTACTGTAGTTTGAATGAAGAAATTTCTTGGAAAATCGCTTACATGTTTTTCAATTTTTTTTTGTTTACTTTGTTTCACTGTAAGCCTATACATACCGGTAATAACAAAAAATTTTAAAATCTGATGAGGTCGAAGATTATCTTCTACATTTTTATCTTTTAGAAATGAAATTTTGAAATAATTTGTAAATAATATTATTTTGAAAAGTTGATTTTTCAAAAGTTTTTTTTTTTTACCCCGTCTTGTTGCAAATTTAACTTACTGTGCATGTAACTGTAAATAAGAAAGCAGTATTTGAAGCTTTTGATTCAATTTGAAAATAAGAAATTTTAAATGTATAGTTGTTAAGTTACCATTTTTTTTTTTGGATTCTAAGACGCATTTTTTTACACCGTGTTTTAAGATCAAAGTCATTTCCATTTTTTTTTTACCCGGTTTTTAACTACGCCGCATTTATTTTCTATGTGAGTACTCCGCTTTTAATTTTGATTACAGTATTTTATAGATCTTGGATTTCCCTTAGTGATAAATTGTAATCAAAACGATTGCATTATGAAGCTAATATGCCGATAAACGGTTATGGTAATAATACTGTAGATAATACTGGTAAAGAAACATAATAATTCTTTAGATATCGCATATTTTAACGAGTTTTTTTAAATTTGTGTTTTCGCGTCTTATAATACAAACAGCATTTTTTCTCATGTTTTTTAACATCAAAAGATAAGGATGCGCCTTAGAATACATGGCGTCTTAAAATCCAGTAAATAGGGTACTATAAATGCGTTTTAAAATTTTAACTGGCGAAACTCATACTTTTTTAATTTAATAAAATCTGTGCAACTTTTCTCGAAATTATTAATAGGCTTAATCGATCTCTTCCGTTACATTGGGGAACATTATCGTTTACTTATTAGTAAAACTAGAATTAAATTATCATATAAATAATTATAAACATTTAACCTAAATGATAACTTTCAAAGTTAAACTTTCCATATATTTTTTTATTTCCTTATTTTTAAATTAATTATGAAATTTTATGATCGATAACGACAATGATAAGAAAGTATGGTTCATGTCTACAATAATACTCTACTCTTTGCCTATTTACTCGGGGGCAAGTTAGTAACACATTTATAAAAATGTATTTCTAGTTTTGAAATTGACTAGTTTCCGTCTGGTTGACCTCTTACTTTTTATCCCTCTTTTTCTGCTCAGTATTTTGGGCTCACCATTTATCAAACGAGTCAATTCCGGAATTTGAAAAACACTAAACACGCAACAGCAAAAAAAAAAAAAAAAAAAAAAAAAATTGGCAAGAGGAAAAAAAAAGTGGGGTGAAAAGCGTAGATTTCCGAGATGACGAACTTTGACCTATTCCTTTAAAATGTATATTTTTTTCCTGATTATGTACACTTGATTAGATGGACGTTTGAGTAAAGTCATTGTGGGGCCTAAATTTTCGTCTTGACAAATAAAAAAGTCTATTTATTATTGACTAACTTTAATCAAAGTACATATTGATTTTTCTGATTTCTTTTAATTCTATTGAAGTTATTATGGCAAATGTAGGGCTCTAACTGAGGGATATTTTCTCCCCTTGACTTGAAGGCTAGTTTGATCAAAAAATGAACTTGCTATTTATATATATTTTTTAAGAAACACAATTTGAGCCGTTGCAAGCGTGGGACTCATGTTGTTCGCACATGTGTTTACGTATTTATTAAATATGTGATAAAGATATGAAGATAGAAAAAAAAAAAGGGCCTTCTAAAATCTAAAGTTTGAAGCAAACAAAAACGATCTAAGTTTAGATTTTTACTTTTGGTCTCTTCCTGTAAGACCTTTCATACACAACTCCAACTTACCACCCCTTAGATTTCACTACCCTTCGTCTTTTTTTTAAGTTCAAACTTAACCAATCCCTCTTCACCTCTTATTTACTTCAGTTCAAGATGTATGTATGGGTCTAAAAAAAGGGGCTTTATTATTTTTAGTACACCGCTTCTCTTAGGTCTTCCACCGGCGCAACTGCACTTGTGCAGTTATAAAAGATAATGATAAAATAACCCCTAGGTTTAAAATTTTATAAAGAACTTTTTAAGAAAGAAACGCAGGTAGAAAGAGGTGGAAAAAGAGAGAAATCTAGGTAGGGAGTGGGCAATTTTTGCTGGTCAGTATTTTTTTTTTTTTTTTTTTTGTTATTGTTGTTGTACAACATATTTTTAGGGCCTATTTATAACGGAAAAATATGCCATCGCCCACAGCGTGAGATACCTCATTCTTTAAAACTAGTTGTTTTGTTATTTAAAATAAAAATATTCTTCTGAATTTTGCGAATCTCAAAATCTCATTTTAAAAGTTTTTTTCTCGTTTAATTTTTTTTTTTTTTTTTGGGGGAAAAAAAGGTTGAAAATGAAATTGTTTCGAATATTATAAGGGAAGAAGAGGGTTTTTTTTTTTGTTCAAACTCCTCCTAGATCCACTGATTTTTGCCTAAAACATTTCCCTCTTCTTGACAACCGCGCATATGGTTTTAGTCCAGCGCCAACTGTTCATTAATCATGCATCAGCAAAGTGACCATTAAAACAATTTCACGAGTTAAGACACGAGACCTTGGTGAGTGCGGGTGGTGGAAATCGAGAATGAGGATCGGATAACGTCCGTGAATGACAAATGTTTGCATTTTGGCGTGTTTTACTCTCAACACGAAACATTCCGGGAGAAAAAGACAGGAGAGAAAAAAAAAAAAAAACAACTTACGGCACACAAGCTTTCAATTTGCATCAACATTTAAAATGAAAACACGAGGACAGAAACGTTTCTTTATTAATTAAAAAAAAAAAAATAATAATTTAAGAACATTTATTAAACAAATTTTATTTAAACAATTCAATAGGCCTACCGTATTTTTAAGATCTCTAGTGAGTAAAAAACAATAATTTTTATTTAATTTAGCTGCATCAGTTAATTCGTTTCGACCTTATTTGGGTATTGGGTTTTCATCTAACGTTATATTCTTCAATGGCGAGAAGAGCAACTATTACTGACCAAATAGCCATCTATTGACTTTTCGATGCCCCCTACTTCCCTCTCGTTTTCTCGAGTTATATAGGCACTTATTGTCCAAGCATATTCATTGAGGAGTCTACAATAAAAAGTATAGTATCTGGATTGCCATCTTAAAGGCGAATATGAAAAGTTGGTTATCGGATCACCACGCAAATAAAAGGCTTATTGCTATCAACGCCGACACGCACTACATATTAAAGAAAATTTTAGTTCAATTTAACCTAACTTATTTTATTTGCGTCAATTTAATATGGCATGATCTGAAAATCTAACAATCTCTCAAATGCTAATGGCAATTAAAATGTGTCATAATGTTATACGAAGATTCAAAGTCAACGATTAACTAAGAATTCGGGGGAAAAAAGATAGAAGAGGGGAGGGGTGTGTGTGTGTGGGGGGGGGGGGGATGAGGTCAGGAATGAATTAGCGGAAAAGCATAGCACGACAGGAGAATCATTAGCCCATATGGTCTGTGCTCTGTTTTTAGCTATAAAATTTTATGATCTCCTACTAGAAATTGAGTCTTAGCTCATTCTCATTAAAAATCACAGTCCCGCATTGATTTTGCTGACCATAGAGTCAGCGAGATGAGGTCTTAGCCAAACTTATTTCTCTACCCGGGAGCATGTAGAACTGAGGCTGAATTTATGGCTAATAAAAATCTGTGGATTTTTTTTTTCTTCCAAAGATTTAAGTTAGAAACGGTTGTTTATGCCGTGCTTGCTCGCTCGTGCGCACGCGTATTCATTGCATCTAACTAGAGATATGCGTTTTTATCTGGTAAAGATCGAAAAAAAAAAATATATAAAAATGGAATGGGAGTTACATTATAAGGTATAGTGTAGAGAAGGAAGGGGCTGATGGACATTGTGTGACCGGGGAGGGTGCGCGTAGTGGTCACTCGCTGACCGGATCTCTGCATAACACGCAACTCAACGTAAGGGTAAATATGGGAAAGAAAAACATATTCTCCAAAGAAAATAATAGAAATTGGTTGGTCCGAATGGGAAAATGTGCATAAAAAAAACCTCCGAAAATAAGAGAGAAAGTGAAAGTAAAGGGAGGAGTGAGTGAGAGTCACGTCGTTTCATCAATGTCCGGCAGACGGAGAGATGTTTATGAGGGAGTGATTCATATACTGTACGGTATTGCAAACATTGTGCTACTGGACATTGGTCAGTGTTGCCGGACATCTGAAAATTTACATGAAAGTATAGGGAGGGAGAAAGAATAAAAGAGTTTTTGTTCTGAGAATAGGAATAAAAAAAGGATTTTTCGGCCCCCCGAACTTGTGATTGGTTCTTCGCACTATTTATGTTTCCCAAACTTTGAAAATGAAATCTATCGTAGATTATAATAGGCCGATTATGAGTTAGACAGATAAGAGTTTTCATTTAATGATTTTTTTGTTATTGTTAACGTGTTTTCAAGAAAATTATAAGGGCAATCACAAAAAGTTGTCGAAAATTCGTTGAATTAGAGCATCTGGACTTTTCATTTTACAGTTGCATATTATACAAGCAAAGCTTATTTAAAAGTTTAGGAACGCAATAGGGGAAAATAGGGGAACGCAATGTTATTTCGAAATACGTAATTGAAAATATTATTGTGGAAAGAAAATCAAACATTTTCAATTTAATAATTATTGATTTTTACTTTTGTTTTCACATTTTTATAATTTTTATTAAACGTTTTCTGGACACAACTAAACGAAAAGTTATTTTTATTAAAAACATTAATCAAAAATTTTATTTTTTTTGAAAATTATATTTTTGTTTTACATTGCTTTCAAGTACAGTACATGTAATTAAAATGTAATGATGATACGTTTTTTTTAATCAATTAAAATTAATACGAACTGGCTGCATGACGTCATCACTTTGTTATTTCATCTCGTAATAACGATTTTATTGTTGTTATTATTATTGCTATTCTCGCAACAAAATGCTATTATAACAAGTTAAACATCTTTAGCTTCAGATCAACATCTTTATGCATCGTAAACCACAACTGCCCCAACACTGACCTCCTACCCCTCTCACCATCACCTACTAATAAAGCCTATTTTGTCCACTCTTGTGTTTTTATATTATCTTATACCCTGGATATCCATCTTAAAACCGCTCTGTATGCATGTCTTAGGGAATGACAATTCACAGAAATGCCATATCTAGTGATATGACAAAGAATTATAGACATGATAGCGTTATTTGAAAGGGGAGAGAGAGAGAGGGAAGACGTGTTGCTTCTGCCGATGGTGATGATGGCGGTGACACTTCCCGGCAGCGCAAAAAAGATGAGGAAGTGGGTGGGAAGACGTGGACTTTCCTATTAATCAACAAAGACTTGTATACTATTTAGTTTTAGATGCATACATTCTCTCTCACTCCGCTATTACAATACCCCATGTTTTCCTTAAGGAGCGAGTTTACGACAGATCACCCCACCCCCTTCTCACACGTTTTACTATATTGCGTGGGGTGGCTGGTAATAATTAGGGATTATTGTTACGAAAAGTGTAGATCTTTTTTGGGGAGAATGTCAATACAATTGCTTGACCTCCCACATCTTCTTATTCTACGACTACCAGTTAGCTGGGATCGTATAACCCTGGTTACCAAGAATTAAGAAAGACCACGACGGGGTGGGATGAAAAGGTTTTGGTTGGGGTTAGGGAGTAGAGAGGGTTGGGAGAGAGAGAGGAAAGAAAAAAAAAGGGGGGATTGCAATAGAATCGAGCAGGGAATCGAGTATGAAGCAACGTATCCCCTGAGATTAGCCAACTAGAAGATTAGGACTGAAAATAAAACTGGGATTGTGGACTCGCAAAAAAAAAAATACAGTATCAAACTGGAGAAAAAGAGAAACAAGTAATAAGAGAGACAAAAGTAGAATGCAATTAATTATTTAGTAAATAAAATTTCCCCCTCAGCTCATTCTTAATTGGGATATTCGTTTTTACACTTTCAGGTGACGAGATAACGCGTAACGTTTGTTTACGGAAGTGACGCAACTAACTGTTTAGATTCCCTCCCCCTCCCTGGGTATAATCAAAGTTGACGCCTCCGAGAAAAAGAAATAGAAACTTATGGCTTTTTCTTGGGAATCATCCGTCCGGCGAGTGGTTCAAATTAGCATAAGGCTATCGATTGGGTTGAAAGATGGGACAGAGAGAGAGTGCTAAAGATGGACGCCGCGGATGAGAGGGAGAGAATGAATGTAGGGGGTTCGGAGATGCTTATAGATACGTGAATTGAATCGTATTTTTTATCAGTGCCGAATTGCTTTCTCTCTTCTTCTTTTTTATTTTTATTTCTGACGGGTGAAGGAGCGGATGGATCTATCATCAACACATGTAGATGCTATACTTATTTTCTTCCACGTTAAATTCTCTATCTTTTATCCAAACTTTATATTCTTCTATATCTCCGACCACCTCACTCTACCATATACAGTAAGCTTTTATGGGATATTTTATGTTAGATTGCCGGCACCAAATGTTTGTCTCGCTTCCCGCTAACTACACTCGGGGAAAAAAATTGGATGGGAGAAAAAAAATGTAAGAGAAGGGAAGAAGGGGGTTTTAAGGCTGAATGGGGGGTAATATAAGGTCACTACTAAACTCACATATGCAATGTTATCGCGTGGATCGCTTTTGATGACCCTAACTTGAATCAACTTTCCCCCCTCTTATTGCTTTTTTCTCCCACCTACTCCAAATTCTCCAACATTAGCATCTTTATTACTTCAGACATCGACTTGCCTCAGCTATCAATATTCTATTTTTATAATTATTTTATTTATTTATTTATTTTTTGGATTTAATGAAAATAAAAATTTTACTTTGTTAATGATTTTAATTAGTATTTTCTTTTTATTTTTAATTGAATTTATTTAATCGTTAAGTTGGTTTTCTCGTGTTTTCCTTCGATTGATGTAACGTTTGATGTTTGCGCGCGGCGTAAACGGTGTTTGATACAGGAGTTACGCTGTATACCGAATGTGACAGACGTCTAAATGACCCTATAACGCTAACGTCTGCGCTCGTGGCTATTTATTTCGAGCGATCGACCGAGCGATATAAACGTAAAAAAGGCTTTGAAGATGTTGAAAGTGAACGGTCAGTTGGTCACTAGTTCGCGACGTCTCTCTTTAATACTAAACTATACACCTTGAAACCGCGTTCTTCAAAATAATTTTATTTTAATGCTCATTTTAAAAAACGATTTTTTTTAGCGAAATGAAGTTGTAGATTTAAGAAGTATAATACTCCGTATTTAATTTATCGCTGTTTAGCATGTACATTTTTTTTTTAAATTTTAGTAGTAAAATTATTTTTTAAATATAATTTAATCTTTGCATTTTCTTAAAAATCGATGGTGAATTAACGCGTCTTTTAATTTAATATCTTTTAGAAGTTTTCGATCATTTTATTTTTCAAACGGTGTGCGTTTTGTATCTATGTGCGACGTTTTTGTGTGCCGCTTAATAAAAGTTAGTCAAGTTTTCCATTTATAAAAGGCCGTCAATATTATTTATTTTGTAAAGATGAATGCAAATAGTAAATATGGAAATGTTTTGACTATTTTTGTTTATTATCATATTCCAAGTTTTCTTTCGTTCTTTCATTGCTTTCGTATAGAATTTGTTATTTGTCTTTCTAATCGTATTTATTATTCCGCGTTTGGGAGATTTAAAAGAAATTGTATTCGAAATGCGGTATAACGAACAATATCGTTAATTTAACTACAACTTGTTGTTTAATGAAATTCACACCTACCGAAAAATAAATAGAAAAAAATATATATTTTTGTCGTTGTCTTGTTTACTCGAAACAAACCGACTTTTTGCATTTGCCGCGGCTTTTTGTCACGCGCGGTCACCGAAACCGCAAACCGCCGCCCTCATAAAAACTACTCTAACTATGAAGAAGATCCTCAATAAGTAAGAAAAAAAAAATCGCTAAATGGTTGTTGACATACACTACCTTTTTATTTGATTTGCGGAGGTGTCAAAGTTTTTGCATGTACAATATTGATTGTAATTCTTAGTAAATTCAATGAATTATAACTTGATAATGACATTTCTAAATAGATTACGAGTGTGCTAATTAGCTCATAATTTATTTTTTATTGTAGTACTGGTATCGGAACTTAAAACTCCCTATATTAATTTAACATTGAGTAGTTAATTTGCAATATAAACAATGATATTTTGTTTGCGTGATAGTGATGTGCATGCGATTCTTAGTCGTTATTTTTTTTTCACCGTCGGTATGGGTGAGACTAAAGTGGGTGAGGAAACGCAGTCGTCGGTGTCAGGAGCGGGCAAAAAAGATTTTTTTTTGTATTTATATTTGCCGATATAGTCTACTATCAGTATTGACTATGATGTTTATGCACTAGCTAATTAAATCGTTGATCTCTCACGAGTTAACAACAATAACCTAAATGGCGTGCAGCATTAATTTTAACATTATAATGCAACTAAGGTGAGTGCTTTTTTTTATATAAAATTTTTTCGAAACTGCATAATATTTTACAATTTACGATAATTGCTATTCGAATCTGCAGTTATAATTTTATTTACCATAGAATTTTGATTTTTAAAGATTGAGCAGAATTTACAAATGCAAAATTTAAAATCGCGGCTTTTGATTAATGTACCGGTCTTGGTCATTCCGTTTAAATATTATTATTTCAACTTTTTATGTTTTTTTAAATCAGGGATTAAATAAAAGTTTATTTAAAAAAAAAATTCGAAAAGTTATCACATAAATTTTGGTTTAAAATGTGATTTTTTTTTCTCTCCGAATTTATCAGAAAGAAGCATGTGGACATTGCTGTATGTCTTTTTGAAAATGTTTTTATTTATTTTTTCACAGTTTGGGTTTCCTCCCCATTACTTTTTTTTTTCTTTTTCCCTTAGTCACTCTATACGCATGTACTCCGTATTTGAAACGAGCTAATTTTAGCGAAAAATGTGAAATGGAAAAACGTGGTCACTTATTTTCATCTATCTCTTTCCTTCCATTTTCACAGGGTACCGCATTTTAGCATTTCAACAATTGAAACTTTTACTATTATTGTATGTTGTCATCCGTCAACCTACCCATGTTTTTTTCACTTTCCCTTCTTTTCTATTTCACTCCACCCCTACCCTTTCATTTTACTTAAGACCTCGTTATTATTCTCCTTTTTTTTTTTTTGGCCTCAAAAAAAAAAAGTCTAAAAAAATACCAAAAATAGCACGAGTTTTTCAGATTTGGCCTTTTTTTTTTCCTTCTAATATTATGCTTTTTATCCCTTCCAAATCTGATTGACCAACTAACCTTGGAGGGAGAGAAGGAAAAAAAAAAGTATGACAAGCAGATTAAATATCAGCTTCACATTTTGAAAAATTCGTTTTTACTTGTAAAATTGATTAATTTTTAATGCATTAGATAATTAGGTTTCCCGTTTTAAATTCGGTATAAAGCCTATGGCGAATAAACTCAAACATTTTAGAACTTTAGCAGGAAGAAAGAATCAATCGCACGTGCTCTTGCGAGATGACCGATCAAATTTCATTCATTTTTTTTTTTTAATTTTAATAAAGCAAAATTTTGTATGGAGTTACTTCAGTACCCATTCCCAACAAACGGATTTGGGTTATCTCTACGCGGCATTAGAATATTAAATTTACATGAGCGCGCGTGCAAACATGCAAAATTAATACGGTACTAGAAATTACCATTATAATCAGATTTACAATAATTATAATAAATTTTATTTATTTTTTTTTTATAAACTTTTCTAATAAAAAAAAAAAAATGTGTTAAATATTTGGGGATTGGTTGAAATTTATGGTTGTAGGTTAGTTCATAAAAGACTGTCTAACATTCGATAAACACGAGCCGCGTAGCGTCTGTTCGATAGAATTTTCGGACCATACGCATATGTCGGTCTGAATCTGTACAGTATTTACTTTGTGACAGATAAGGTTATATATAGGTAATTTGGCATTGGTCCACCGTGGAAACCTTAAATGGTGCGAAACAACAGTGGTCAACGCTAACTCTCGATTCAAGTTGTACTTAGTTCAAGGGTCATCAACAAAGGTCGTAGGGGGCAGTGTTGACCGTCGTCCAGTAACACAAACAACACCAAAGCAGATGGTTCGATCATGACGAAGTAGTGGTCACTACGACCAAACTGACCAATGCCATCATTTTAAGTTTTTTTTTTTTTTTGCTCTATTGAAACGCGCCCAAAGAACCCACCGTTCAATTGTAAAAAAAGAAAGGGTCTCAAAAAATAGATGTCGGTAAAAGCGAAAAATATAATTCATGGAGAAGGAGGAGTTCGGGATAGAAAAATTCTTTTTTTTTTTCTCCTTCAAGGTTAGGAGCAGGCAGTGAGGCAACTCCCGTATTTCGCGCTTTTTATATTTTCAATCATCTTGTTGTTTACTGAGCCGTGTTCTGCTTCGGCCACTGGTCAGTTGTGTCCAGTATTCGGACTTCTCTACAATTATTCTCTCTCTATAATATTTCCCTCGTAAGCTCTTTTATACTTTTTCAGCTTTTCAATCGCTCATTTTTACACTAAAAGAAAAGGGGGGAGTGGGATGGTTAGTTGGGGGGTGAGGTAGGGTATTGAGGGGTTAAAAGTGGAAAAAAAAAGTAGTGGTCACCACATGCTTTTTCTTTTGGCATTCTTTTTTTTAAATAGTCGATCAGTAGGTCGACCAACTAAAATATTGAGGGTTTTGGCTTGGAAATTGTAGAAGAGGGATTAAAGTAAAGGGCCTCATGAAAATAATGTTGTTTTTTTTTCTAAAAAAAAAAAAAAATAATAAGTCTTTTAACAATCGTTTCTAAAATTACCTTAGTGAACAGCTGAGAAAAAAAAAGGAAATAAACAAAATTATTTTGCAGGAGTTTATCCCCAACAAAAAAAATAGTTTTCAATTTTAACTGAAATTCAGTAAATAGTTTTACTGGAGAATTTGCGGTTAACCTTTTTTGCTCGTTTTTATGCTTAACTCCAATTACTATGTGGGCATTAGAATTGTATGTAAGGGAATAAAATTGTGTTTGTATTTTTTAATAAATATTCTTACAGCCTAAGCAATAATTAATTTATTGTTTTTTTTAACTGTTTTTAATAAGCATCAAAATTTTAATTCTTACGTCATAAGAAGTGGAGTTAAGCATAAATTACGAGCAAAAAAAAAAAACTTTTTGTTAATAAAAACAATTTTCTTTAAATTAAATAAAATATATTAATTAGCTTATTATTATGAATATTGTGAGAATTTTTTTTTTTTTTATAATTATAATGTTTGAAAAAGCGTTCAATTAGGGATGGCAATTGGGTGTGTAAATTATTGATAATTCGTATGGAAAGAAAAAGAAAAAAAAAAATGCAGTTTAAAAGATAATGCACACAGTATTTCTTTCACGTTTATTTATTTTTTTTTTTTTCTCGCTCACAACAGGGGGGTAAATATTTTTTGAGGAAATAATGTTAAACTACTCAGTGCTTTCTAATAAAAGGTCGTAATGCGCTAGTTTCCATATGTGGTACATTACTGTGTGCCGGGTACTTAGTACCCAAGGTTAGGTCTAAATGTCTTTTACTCTTGTTTCCTGTTCGCGCATTAAAACTATGATAAACTTTTTAACAAGTACATATTCATCGGAATGGCATGTGGGTTTCCGAGAATTTACCATTTTTTTCCTCACAAAATATTATCGCTTTCAATTTTTCTCTCACTCTAATTTAGCTCCCTCTTTTTAACTTAAACAGCGTTAAAACTAACATGCTCTCGATTTGTAACTTTTTTAAAAGTTTTTTTTTTTTAAACTAATTTTGAAAAGTAAAAAAAATTTTTTTTTACTACCGGTAAGGAGTTTTGTCAGTTCCCATAGGTCACCCCGTACGAGTTTTTTTTTTTTTTTTTTAGTTTACTTCCGACATTACCTCTATTTC
Organism: Polydesmus complanatus; assembly: GCA_034692225.1. Taxonomy (NCBI): domain Eukaryota; kingdom Metazoa; phylum Arthropoda; class Diplopoda; order Polydesmida; family Polydesmidae; genus Polydesmus; species Polydesmus complanatus. The sequence continues at coordinate 37,828 of JAQGAZ010000343.1, read as the reverse complement.
GACACTTAAACTTTTAATTTATTATACACTTTTGTTAGTTTTATGGCCGGGACGAGAATTTTTACATTTCGACACTCGAATATGGTCTGTTTTGTCGGTTTTGAGCTCGAACTTTTTTTTTCTCCATAACGCGAAATAATTGAAGCATATTTTTTTTTTCTCGCGCTTCCTAAAGTCGCGCGCCGGTTGACAAACAGTTCATCTCCACTAAAAATGATGGGGGTAATTTTAGTAGTTGAAGTTAAGTGGAGTTGTTGTGACTCTGTTGAGAGAATCCGAGGTTGGTTAGTTTTTTTTTTTTTTGGAGGGTGTACTGTATATGGGGGGGGGGGGGAAGAGGATGGTGTGGGGGTGGGGTAAAAGCGTTTTCTAGGAAAAGTAGTAAAAATAAAAAAGATTTGTGATTTGTCGTTACGTGGTGGGTTTTACGAAGTTTAGGTTTGCTTTAACGCCTGTGTGTGTGTGTGTGTGCTGCACTTTTTAAAAACAAGATCATATTATGTGAAGGGGCTTTTTATTGCGTATATATAACTTTGTGTGTCCTGCACTGAGCACTTGTAGAAATCCTGTTTGTTCTATACTGAACTGTTATTTTAGATCAACACCAAATGTGTGGTTGAGGTTGTAACTATCGCATAAAACTTGTTTCAAATCATTGTTTCTCGATAGATAGATCTATATATATATATTCACCGTGACAAATCGACTTTTTCTTCACCGGTCATCTTTATATATAAATTCATTTCTTTTTTGTGTAATTTTTTTTTTTATTATTTTTATTTATTTATTTATTTTTGGAGGAGGGATAAACTAAATAAAAGTGAAACGTTGGTGTGAAGTGGGTTACGTTTTATTTGAATTTTTAGCTTTTTATTTAACGACCAATCTTGATAACACGATTTTAGCTTATAATAGTCTTATGTTGTAAACTTTTTATTGTGCACTATAGTTACGATGGATGATTTTTCGGTGTGTGTATATATAAAAAAAAAATGCTAAATTGGATAGAAAAATAAAACTATAAAAAATATTGTGGAAGTTTTTTGTAATTTTGGTTTTAGACATATTTACATGCTGGTCAATTTATTTATTTTATTGTTTTTTTGCTTTGTTTACTTTGTTTTTTAAATGTATTCCTATTCTATTTTTTTATCAAATGCATTAATGCAATGTCATACAAAAATTAAGTTAAGGTATTTGATCTTTTCACGGTCTATTCTAAATAGAATTTTATTATTTTGTTTTCCTTCCCTATGGTACGTACAAAAATTAATGCAGTTGTACAAATGGCTGAATAAGTTGTTTACGAGCACCGTATTGCATTATTATTTTTTTTTTTGCTCGATTTTGCGTTCAATGAATTACGAGAATCCGGGTAATCCGGATTTAATATTTTTCTACACTTAACCTCTCTAAGTTAAAAAGTCGAAGCGAATGAATAAAATAAGATGTACGTGTTTTTTATTGATAGTAGTAGTAGTACCGTTCGAATTTAATGGTCCAATCCTTAATCTTGGAAATATGATTGAAGTTTTAAGATGGCGATCGATCGCTTTTTTTTTTTTTATACTTTATTTCTATAGTATACTTTTTTTCTTGGAACCTATCCTACAATTTCAGGTTGCCAATATATATATATATTTCTCTACTCCTCAAAGTTTATTGTTTAAAAAACGGCTTTTCATAGAATCTGAAATTTTGAAAAGTGAGTTGATAAAGGCGGTCAAAACGCATCTGCTCCCATAAATATTTTATTCTTAGCCACAGTCATGGCTGTCTTCGTTTTATTGACCTATAAACTTGTCCGTGCTGCATCAGATGTGCTAAGAAACTATGGTTTCTATCGAGAAAATGTTTGATTTTTTTTTTTTTTTTTTTTTTGAGCGCAATTTCTTTTCTAGAAATATGGTCGACTGAATTAAACGTATTTTTTTAAAAAAAAACTTATAGCGAGTAAACATGAAATTAATTGATTATTTTCAATAATATTTTGATAACTTTTTGTAGCAATTTTTTTCATATAAATCCTTTTAAAAAAAACTGGTTATGGAGTACAATGTGTAATTATACTAATGTCAAATGATATGAAGCAAAATGTTTAATTAAATTATGTTTTTGTAAAATAATTTTTAATTAATATATATATATTTTTTTTATTTTTTTAAATAGATTTCGAATGACGAAAAGAGGTAGCTGGTTAAACGATGGAATTTCTACTGTTCATCTTTATTAACAACTTGTTGTCGTTCATCAGGAAATGATCACTTTTATGGTGATGATGAAGATTATTGTTGCTGACTGTTCATTAAGTATCGTTGGTCGAACTGAGATTGGTTGAAACGATCGTTTGCCATACTAATAGTGATTATACAGGCTACTAATCGGTTTCGTTCAACAGTTTTCCTAAATATTCTATCGAGTACGTAGAAAGTAAAAGCTTCGTTGGATGTTTGATGTTATTCGTGAGAGGCAGGAATGGATCTTCACTCGAGTAGCCACCCATCCCCGCCTGCGTTTCAAGCGACAATAACTTTAGCCATGGAGTTGGAAAATAAACTTAAATCCGAGACCGGACACGCGTTCAATCAGCCGCAGCAACAAACGCGCGTTTGTGGCACCGAAAGTGATCATCACGTCGCTATTAACGGCGGAGGTGAGAACGAAGAGGAAGTGGATGAGGAGGACGACGATGTTGAAAAGCAGAAAGTGAATTCCAGGTTGACTAAAATATTTGCCGGTTCAATATTGACCGATGCCACTTCTCCCTCGGATTTGAAAAAAGACGCGTTAAATAATTCGGACGTTTTAGAAAGTGAGTTGATGGATGACGAAGACGACGATGATAGTATGGGTCGGAGTTCTCCCGGAAGTTACGCCGATTTATCTCCCAGCGTCGATAATTCGAAAGAAGGCGAGGATCTGGACGACGATTTCGATTTGTCCGTACGAAAATTTGGCAATCCCATGATCCGAGGTCGACTTCAGGATGGCTCTCCCCAGACTTTTGGTGTGAACGGAGGAAGACCGGATTCGAGCGAAGGTGATTACTACGATTACAATCACATGGGAGGAGCGGAATCGGAAGGTATTGGTGTGGAGAATGGCAACGGGGATAAATTTTATCCGTGTCACCTCTGCAGTTTTACCGCCGCTACCAAGAGTCATTTTAATTCGCACATGAACACTCACTATAATCACAAGTGCAATCATTGCGACTATACCTCGCGCACCGAAGGCCGGCTGAAACGTCATATGAAAGATTTTCATCCGGAATTGCAGTCCGAGGGTTTCTCCTCTAGCCGAATATTAAAAGTCGATCGTGATGGTAATCACGGCGATAGCAATGGCAACTCTCAGGGAAAGACTAAAACATATCGTTGCAAACAATGCAGCTTTTCCGCCACTGTAAAGGCCATTTTTTGGGAGCACACGAAAGGCCACATCAAGGCTGAAAAACTTTTAACGTGCCCGAAATGTCCGTTCGTGACCGAATACAAACACCATCTCGAATACCACCTGCGAAATCACTTTGGATCCAAACCGTTCAAGTGCCCCAAGTGCAACTACTCGTGCGTTAATAAATCCATGCTGAACAGCCACATGAAATCGCACTCGAACGTTTATCAGTACCGTTGTAGCGATTGCACTTATGCCACCAAGTACTGTCACAGTCTCAAATTGCATTTGAGAAAGTACACTCATAAACCGGCTATCGTACTCAATCCCGACGGAACTCCCAATCCGATTCCAGTCATCGATGTATACGGTACTCGAAGAGGTCCCAGGCAAAAGAAATCGCAAGCTTCGGATGAGCAGAAAAGATTTTGCAATGGAAACGGAAATAGCAACGGAGGTGGAGCTATTTCGTTTTCTCCCATTCCAATGCCGGTGAGAGCGGCCCTGTCGCCCGCGACAATTGTGCCGTATTTTTATTCGGGCGCTTCTGGTCCTTTGTCCAACGGATTTCAATCTGGAATGGATGGTTTACTCCGTCCCGGAAATATGGACAAATCTCCAACCGGTGCCTCCTTACCACCGCCGCCTCCTCCACCGCACCTAAATAACAATAGCAATCACAGCAGCAACGGAACAATCGGTACTAACTCCACCGTCGAAAGCGAATCGATGGAAAACGAAAAACATCACAGCAAAAACACTGCCATTAAATGTAATTTGTGCCCTTATACTACCGAACAGCGAGACAGTTTTAGCAAGCACATGATTTTGCATGCGGCGGCAGAAAATCAAGACCTTTGCAGTTTATACGGAATTAATTCCGAGAGTTTGATGATGGATCCAACTCAACAGCAACAAATAAGCGCCAACGCTATGTCCGCTATGGCGGCTGCTTTTGGCTTAAATAATAACTCTAGAAACGACGTTCATCGACAATCCATCCCGGTCTCGTTAGCCTCTACGCCAATCAATTACGATTTGATTGGCCACAGTGCCTCATACAGGGGTAGTCCTAATTCCGCGGCTAATAATAATAATAATTACAATAAAGATAAACACAATCGAATTGACGGAGACGGGGTTCATATGAACGGTATTCCTCCCATGCCAAGTTCTTTGGATCATTTGCGAATATTTTCTGAGCAGCCGAATGCTGCTATGTATAATATGGCGCGGGAATTTTCAGCGTCACATTATGCATCACCCAATTTGGTCACTTACGCTTTAGAAGCCTCGCCAAATACGACGGACAAATCTTCAACAAATTCCTATTCTCCCGGAGCAAATTCTCAAAAAATTACTAGTCACAACTCGAAAAATTCGAAAGAAGGTGCAATATCGACCAAAAATCTGTCGCCGCAATTGTCTCAAAATACGGCGAGCGGTTTGGGTCCTCTCGATCTCAGCGGCACTAAAAATGGTTCGTGCGTAAGTCGTGTAAGCTCTAATAGTTCTTCGCCTCACAGCAATTTGCAACAATTGTCTCCCCATCAACACAGTCCCGTCTCAAAAACACCACAACACGTGGTTTCAAGCGGTGATTACGAAAGTTTACAAGTTAGCACCGATGGCATTACTTGTACTCAACCACCCGATCTCGTTTCTCCCACAAATCCAGCCAAACATCGACGAAAGGGTAAAGCTTTTAAGTTGGATCGCATTTGCATGAAGCTGCAAAAAGATTATAGTTACTCCGATTCTCCGTCCGATGAAATGGCGGCTGATGATTCGATGGGAGAATACGATGTACGTTCCAGGTCCTCCGATCCATTAACCAATGACGCGGATGACGATTTCAAAATTATTGAAATTAAGGAAGAGCCAGTTGATCCGCAAAACGAATCCGAGTCGCCCCAGCTTCTCAAAGAAGTGGAGATGAACGGAAATGTGGTAAATGGCAAGAAATCACTGTTGATCGGTTCAAAAACACTCGCGAACAGTTTAAAAAATGCGGTGGATCCTAAGAGGGTTTCACCCAAGTACAAAAGTTCGAACGTGATCGATTTGATCGACGGTGACGAAGATGAAAACGAGTTGGTGGCGAAAAATGGAAATCGTTGGAAAGAAGCTTTTGAATGTCAATATTGCGACATGGCTTTTAAAGATTGTATCATGTACACGGTTCACATGGGGTATCACGGCTTTAAAGATCCATTCAAATGTAATATGTGTGGTCATCAAGCTAATGATAAGGTTGCATTTTTCTTGCATATTGCTCGAACGGCACATTTATAGCTGACAATTTAATCAAATAAATCAAAATGTTAACTTTCACTTTCACCAATAATTTGTACAGCACTATTTAAAGAAAATATAGTTGCGATTATATTTCATGTTTGATGGCCGTAACCTTTTTCATGATGCTTAATACTCGAAATTAATATGCCTATATTTTAGCTTTTTTTGTTTTGTAAATGAAAGTGTATAAATTTTTAAAGGTGTAATTGAAAGTTGCAATTTGTATTTTTACTGCACCAGAAAAGTGCCCAAATATTTCATTTCAATTTTTGTGATTATTATAAGTGTCCAATAACCTGTTTCTGGCATGTTGAGATACTGTATTTTTTAAACAAATTACTGTATCTATTCTTAAGTTTTGATTGTTAACTTTTGAATGCATTTCTTTAAAGTTAAAAATCAAACTTTCGAATATTTTAAAAGCAAAGCTTTTAATTTAATGTACAGTATTATAAAGTTCAGTGATTAAGCATCCGGAAGTAAGTTACAAAAATAAATTATATTATTCTAACTTCTTTGTGTAATTTTTTTGGGATGATCCAGTACAATAATTATTATGAAATAAATACTGTGCGTGTTTTACTCTACTACGAGTATTAAAATTGTTCATAAAACGGTTAGGACACTTATATTTTTATTATCTAGTCATTTTTTTTTTCTTTTTCAATTTTTCTTTTTATTTTGCATTTGAATTTGTAGCATTTCTTGAGATTTACAACGTGATATGCTAGCATGAAAATAAATATAATTAATTGTGTACGGTAGTGTTATGGTTTACCTTGTACATGTATGCTAAATTTTATTATCACTTTATATTTTGTTTTAAAATGGCTTGATCGATAGCAATTATTATTAAAATCTTGTAAAATTCATGCAAAATGAATTTTTTTTTAAAAAAAAAAACTTGAAAATTCAGTTTTCGAATTTTCACGTGAATTTTTTGTGACAAATGTAAGCAATGAAAACCTTCCTAAGACTATTTGTTGTGATATTTGATGTGTGTTATTGTATGTAATGCGATAACTGAAATGTAAAAGGAAATAATGTTATATAATATTATTTTAAGCGTTAAATAATTGATGAACAAAATTTTAATCAACATTATACAGTAAATTCTTTTGCATTGCAAAAAAATAGTTTTATTTATTTATATTTTTATCCGTTCTCATCGGAGTTGAAATTTACAGTATGTACAATTTGGTAGTACAAACAAGTGGCAGCACATTTTTATGTGTACTTATCAGTTCTTTTACTGTATTTTATTTTTGTTTTATTGCAAGTAAATAACAGAATAATAATAATAATGTTTCGAAATCATCTACAATACTGTATAAAAATATTTAAAAACTAACATGCATTATTTTGTTAGTATCAATACGCTGACATTGCATACCATGAGTATAATAATAATAATTTATTATTATACCTTGAACTAAATTTCTGTCAATAATGTTGCACAATTATAATTTGCATAAATAAATGTTGACATAAAAATAAGTGTTAAATCGAAAAAATAATTTCTAACTTTTTATGGCTCAAAGGTTTCCAATACGATAGTACATTTTTGTAGGAGATAATTATCTTAACACCTACAGGTCAATAATCATTTCAAATTAAAACCTCCCAAACGAGTACGAGTATAAGGAAATTTACAAAAAAATTTAAATACCGATATTAAGAAAATTGGCGTATTATTTCACAGCACCCAGACAATAATAATTACAGTTCATAGTGCATCTTTTTTTTTTTTTGTTTGAATTAAAGTTTTTATACAGTAGATTATTTTGAAATTTTTTTTCTTCGACAGTCGATGTCAAGGATCACTTCGTTGATAGGGAATAGTCACTGTGTTTTTTTTTTAAGTAATAACATTAAGGAATAAAAGCCAATTAAATTTGCGAAGATTTTGTGAACGCGTGTGTAGTGAAATAATTTATCTTTAATAAGATGAGACAGTTATAATTATAGTATGCATCATTCTTAAACTGTCTTTCTTACATTATACAGTATTGTTGGTGAAAATGGCAACGGTTGGTAAGTACAAATTATTCAAGATCTTTTTAATGTACCAATTACATGTAATCTTTATCAAATTATTGCATATTAAAATGAAGATTTTCATTTAATGTAAAATAATGTTTATTTAGTTTAGACCGACCGGTAATCATTACTTGTAAAATTATAATTAAATTAATTAACTATGACAGTAAACTGGCGCACCATGACGTTTTTTTTTAGAAAGTTTTGGCTATAAATTTATTGATACAGAGTTCCGGGGGGGGGGGGGGTGGAATTTCCAACGCTTACCTGTAGTTATTGTGTCATAATTTTGATTGAAGACTAGCTTATTAATATGGGTACTTTTCGTATTGGATAACCTTATTGGAGCAAAATTTATAGCTACTGGTACAACAGAACAAAATATTTTGTTGATTAGAAAATTAATCAAAATTCAAATGTTTCGATTTAGTTTTTAGTAAAGTTTAAATACTTGTAAGAATTATTATACTAGCATTCAAGGTTTTTCGACAATCAATGTAAATTGATTTTTGGCCCATTTAGTAAATAATAATTATTAACCTCAAAAAAAAAAAAAAAATTATTTTACAAAGCAGTTTGCAAAGTTGGAAGTTGTAAATCCCAAATTTAATCCGCATTACACATTATATTCAAAAAATATATATATTTTTATTTCATAAATTTAATTTTTTTTAACATAAAGCAAAAGGTCAGAAAAAGTAAAAATGGAAACAGTGCAAAAATATTAATTGATAAATGTACAGTAGTCTAGTTTACAAAATTGTAGAATTTAAGAAAGACTACATTGTGCTCTTAAATCACTACATTGCCTTAATGTATTTTTACCGAAACAAATTAAATAAATAAAATTAAAACAAACAAAAAAAAAAAAAACATTTTCTAATGTTTTATCGTTTCAAGACTTACCGTAAACGCTACTACAAATTGTAACAAGGTATAACAAACACTGAAATTGAATAATAATCTATACGCTCGCTCAATGACGGGAACAAAAACTCATTCCAGAAAAATAAATAAATAGGGTTTATTGTGTATTGCTGAAGCCTGAAACTAGTGAACTTCTAAACTGCATTAACAAGTACACGGTACTCTTAATTCATCAAAATGTCATTAAAGCTGTTTTATTTTGACTTTAAAAAAATCTTTTAATTTATTGTTGATTAAATTATTAAAATGAATAATTTTATCATTTTAAACAGCTGTAAATCTTAATTTACATTAGCTAGCTGAGCTCTCTGGTTGAGTTGAAAAATCATAATAGACTTTTTACCGTATAATTTTTAATGCACAATTTATTACTAATATTGAGAGATTTAACAAATTTAAACTTTTGGAACTATTCTTAGCTAGTAGAATCAGCATATATTTGACGTGTTTTTTTTTTTTTAAATAAGATGACTAGTATTATACCAATGAATTTTTAAAAGTGTAAACATTTTATACGTTTACTACTTTTCAACAATTTTGAATGTGAAGTATTAAAATTCAAAGTACATGACTTTTTTCAATTGCCTGTAAAAGAAAATATTTGATAATTAATTATGCGCATATATCCCATGCACATAATTTTGCTCTGATATTAAAATACTATCTGTTTCAACTCAGTCAATCGTTTGTAAAAGTCGAGATTTTATAATAATTGTCGACTTATGTATATAAAAAAATTGAACGGAAAGGCGTTATCGGTAATTGTTTTCTTATATCATGCACTGTTTTAACAGCGTGGTAATTATTTAATAATTATTATTCTAGGGTATTGTATTCAACACTACTTGCATTATTTACTGTTTGAAATCGTATATTGTATGGTACGTCAAAGTTTTATTTGTTCAATTATATTAAGTCTTTGACAATTTAATAATAATTATAATTGTCAGTTTCGGTGCTTAGGGGGTTCTCAGGGAGACGAATTCAAATATATTTCCCCCTCGGTGTTTCAGCTGTTGAATTAAATTGGAAGAAATAAATATTTTTGTTATTTCTATAAAAAAAAAAAAATTAAGCATTATAATTATGCTATCTGATACACAGTATATATAAGTTTATAAATATATAAGTTTATTAACATGTAACTCGATACAGTATTAAAAAATGACAGAAATATCGTAGAAAAGAATTTTTTTTTTGGAATGCACGTCGTTCATGTGTGAAAATTTGAAACCAAAAAAAAAAAAACAATAATATTTGGGATAAAGTGTGACAATGTAGATTATTATGAATGTGTCGTGTTTTTTATTTTTTTTTTATTTTTTTTTATTCAAAAATTGAGATTTTTAATTTTAAATCTCTAAAGATACTTTTGTGATAAATATTTAAAAAAAGAACTTAAGTACTATTTCGTGTGCTATGAACGATTTTACAGTGGTTATTATTATTTTCATTGATTTTTATTACGCTTAAATTTATAAAATGTCGTATTTATCTTGAAAGTAATTATAATGTATAGACTAAATTAAATAAAATATTACAAGGGTGAATTGTGCGTTGAATGTTAATCAAAGCATAACCTCGAAGGTTACAGAAAGGCTATAGGTACTGGTCATTACATTGTGTAAAATCTCAAGTTTTTAAGCCTAAAAGTATAAAGTGGGTTTAATAGGTACAGTATACGTAGGCTTTCAAATAATTTAAAAGTTTCGGGTGGAATATTTGTGTTTAAAATATTTAAAAAAAAAAAAAAATGAAAAGTAGGCAAAAGTCGTTAACCTATTTCGATAGGGTTTCATTTTCTTGTTTTTGTTATTTAGGTATAGATGTCTGGGTTATGTATCACGTAGGCCTAGCGTATAGCTTTATTTATTAAACTGAAGTAATTACAGAGTAATGTCCTTAAGAACTACAAATCTCTCTATTATTGAGTTCTAAATGTAAAGAGGCGAGATTTTTTTTTCAAAATTTATTTTAAAAAAAAATGTTTGTTTTTTATTTTGATTAATTTTTAAATGAAAGTACAGTAGTTTTTTTTAAGAAAGTGATTTCAGATTTAATTATTTTAGCTATTACTGCAAATAATTATATTATACTATATTAACTTTTTTTTTAAAAAAAAGTTATGAATCATTTTTGTCCTTAGAAATAACAAAACATTAGAACTTATAAAAAAATTCAGAAATGAGGAAAAACGTGCATTGAAATCAAAATTTATTGTTTTTAATATAATATTTGTGCTTTATTTGTAAAGCTGACGCAACTATTACAAATTTTAATTTAATGAAGTTTTATTTCCTGTAATAATATTACAAAGAAAATATTTTGAAACTACAGTAGAAATCGTTAAACCGGTTTTAAAAGCGATAAAATTTGTCAATATAAATTCTTTGTCGTTGAACTAAAATTTCTTATAAAATGTCTACACTTAAAATAAATTTTTTTTTAAAATTCTAAAGTGATTGAACTAATTAAAAAAATTTTTTTTTTGGTTAGTTTCGTCATTGAAAAATTAATGCACTTGGAAATTCTCCAACGATTGAACCAATCATCAAAATCCTCTAAAATGTCTTTTGGACACGTTCTTAGAGGTTCGTCATATTTAAAATTTTCTAATTAATTCAATTAAAATAGAAAAAATAAAAAAAAAAAATCTCCATTTTATTATTTTAGTTTGTCAATATGTTTGTTCTGATTAGTTATCAGTTGTCGTATTAGTTGGGTTAGTTGAGGCAAATCTTTGCTGCGCGGATTCGGTCAGAATTTCCGGATAACTTTCATCAATGAAACTTTCTAATTCCTCTATGAATTCGGATGGTTGAACTTCTGGACCGACGCGTAAAGCGGGGAATCCAGATCGATTTATTATGAATTTTTCCCAATTCCAGCGAATATCGTTCATTTTGAGCTCGTCGTAATAAAGCTTGTATTTGGATCTAAACTTTTCTGACGTTGGTGGACAATATTTCTATTTAGTTAAAATTGATTCACAAAACATGATTTAAAATTTTTTTTTTAAATTATTAGTATAAGACAAAGTTTACCTTTAGATAAGTGTAAATAGGTAATTCTTTAGCGCCATTTACATCACCTTTTTGAAACAATTGAAAATTCGGGGTAAAGCCGTTTCCCGGTCGAACATGTTTAATTCCATTCATAATTTCATCCGCATCCCCTCCGGGCTCTTGCTGTTTCAATTAATAAATTAAAAAATAAAATTTGTTTTTTCATATTTGCAACTAGTGACTTTGAGGCTTACAGAAATAAGTTTTTTTTTTTTTTTTTTTTTTTTTTTTTTAAATTATTAACCCCCTTTATGAATTATAAATTATTCGTTTTCCTGTTTGCCTTTTCAAAAACTGAATTAAAAATTTGATGAATAATATACGGGTTAATTATTTGCTTTATAATTTATTGTTTTCCTGTTAGCCTTTTCAAAAATTGAATTCAAAATGTGTTTACCAATCCGAATTGATTGCATGGAAAACCAAGGACAATTACATCTTTGGAATAGTTGGTTTTAAGTGCATTAAATGGGATGTACTGCTTGGTGAACCCTCAGTAGGTTGCCACATTAACGATGACAACCACCTAATAGAAATTCAAAAGTTAATTTTTTTTTTATAGATCTAGATAAATAAAAAACATATTACAAAACGAATTCTTAAAACACACGAATTGTGTTTCTGAAGGACTTGTTAGAATTTCAAGTCATTATTTATACAGGTAGGCCGATGTGAGACAACTATTATTACTATTATAAGAAAATTGAAATTTATAATATGATGTGCAATTGACAATAATTAATGAGGCGCTATATTATTATTATTATGCTGTATTTTTTTTTTTTTTTAAAAAAACAACAAACGCTTGTGCGAGACAATAATTATCTATCTAAAAACTCAAATATTAGATACTAATAATTATAATTATATTAGCTTGAATAATTACATGCAGTTTTTTTTAAAGATTTATTAATTAATTGTCAGTATATTTTGAAATTTAATAGATAAAATTTCAGTTGTTATTGTTAGACAACTATATAAAGTGCGTATTTTTAAACCCCATAGATAACTATAAAAAACGCTATTTAAATTCCAAGAAAACCCATAACCTTGATTTAAACAAAATCATAAATAAATAAATGACATTATAAGCAGTGCCTGTTATATTACGCAAAAGTAAATTTACTTTAAACTCTATTATCTAAATATTTTTTCAAGATAACCGGTATAATCTTTTTTTTTTTTTTTTTAAAAATAATTCTAATAAAATCCTTCTTTGTAAACAAACTAACATTTTTTAAAGAGGATAATAATTAATGCATAACAAATTAAATTATTAATAATTTTGCGGTTACAATTTTTTTTTTACTCGTTCTTATGCTTAACTCCATTTTCTTTTTTAAAAAAGAAATTCATTAGTGGATTTCTAAAGGATTCCTGTAAAATTTGTTTTTATTATTAAGTTAAATACAAACACTGCAAGTGCAATTATTCTTTCATGCATTTTTTGTCATATAATTCTAATGACGTCATAAGCGCAAGAACATTGTTTAACCGCAAACTTTCTATTGAGAAACATAAATACTGTTCAGTAGTCGTTATTGCAATTACTTTGTACATAAAATTATAGGAAATCGCCGGAATTTCGGGAATTTAATCCAAACCAATTTTAACTTGCTATTTTTAAATTGTGATTAAAGTTTACCAATTAAACAAATTAAACTACTGTATGTTTATCATCCCAGGGAATTTGGAGGACTGTTAAAGTGGTTTTATTAATTTTTATTATGATTTGGATTATACGTAGCTTAGCTCCGACATGGTTTATTTAACTTTTATTTCTAAAATAACAATGATTGATTTTAATTACGATAGTTTGGGAAACGTGATTACTCTTAAATAAATTTTTAACTTAAATTACATGTATTTAGAATAAAATAATAGTTTATATAACCGCTAAATAAAAATTACACCGACTCAACAACGAAAAAATAATAAATTAAAAAAAACCAAATTTCACAGCAAAAAAATTTCACAGCAAAAAAAAAAAAATTGAGCGTTTTAAGCTGGGAATTGTTGACATGTTATTTATTCAGGTTTTTTAAAAGTTCCCGTAATGCAGGACATTAAATTTTATTCATGGTACCAAGACTGCCACAAACAATATACTGTACTGTTAATAGGAATATGATGCCTGACAAATATTCTTTACTGGAGAAATTTATATCTTCTAACATGTCAACAATTTCCAACTTGATGTGCAAATACTTTTTTTGCAGTAAAATTTCGCTTTTATAAATTTATTTGTTTTGTTGAATTTCTGTCATTTTTTTAGCTGTTATATTTACCATTAAGATCTAAATATCGGTATTTAATAAAACAGCTATTTTTATAATGTGGCAATACATGTACTTTTTTCTCACTTTTGAAATTATTTTTTGTAATATAGCTTTTAATTTTGAAAAAGCTCAATGTACTTAATTTCTCATTTTAATTTAGTTTTCCTTTCATAAAAAGACGTAAAAACAAATTTAATGTCAAACAGTATTCAGCTGTGCAAAAATGCATATTTTCGAAATAGATAAAAAAAAATTCTATTTTTCTAAGTTAATGGTATACCGGTACTTTTTTTTTTCTTTAGAAAAAAGAAAAAAAATTGCATTAACATAGAAAATATTCGGTTTAATTTAATTCAGATACAGTACATGTACTACCAAAAATTCTGAATAGTTTTAGTTTTAGAAATAAATGTGGATTTTTTTTTTTTATTATACGTAATTTTTAACTGATTAATCGAAATTTAATTATTGTAAATAACTCATTTTTACCTTGCCACGATATTGATCCAAACTTATATTGTATCGGCCGTATAAATCAGGATATGTAAAATCATAAATTGTTTGATTTTCAAAGCGATCCACTTCGCATTTTTTGAATTTTATATTATCTGCGGTAATACAAACAAACGCGGTGGATAAAATTATCCACAGAGCCGCATTTAAGCGATCCGCCAGGTCCAACATTTTCAAATGTTAGTCAATCCTTCCAACTTTGATGTCCCGTATTTATACTTTTCGTTTTCTACCCAATCAACGGAGACCTCCTAACGAGGCTAACCACATTATTAAAAGGAAAAAAAACAAAACTTCTCACTAACAGCATTACATGAACATATTCACTTTTACTGCATAATGGGTAGTCGTATTACAAGATGAAATCAAAATTTAACTTACTGACCTGTAATTTTAATTTATTCCAAAAAAAAAAAAAAAATTCTATTGTAGTAAGGAGTTACAGTGTTTGAATTAAGAGTGATGGGGGTCAAGCATCTAGTTAATATAGTGGTTATTTATGAAGAAAAAATGAGCTGCAGATTAAAATTTTAACACATAATTTGGCAAAATGGTATCTTAATGATACAATTATGAATTTTAACATAATTATTAACATTTTGTAGCTCAAAAATATCGCACTTTGGCTCTTCAACATAAATTGTGACCTATTTATGAATTAAGAACCAAAATTAGATTTTGATTTCGCTTAAATTCGTTAATTAGAGGTTTTCGAATTATAATTTTTTTTTTCCTAAGAAATTTATTTGGAGATTTTTTTTGTTGTTGACTTTGAAATTCCCACTCTAAAAGCATATCCTAATTCTATGCTGATACCGTAAATAGGGTTTCCTAAAATTAATATTTAGGCTTTTTTTAATAATAATAATTATAATTCTCTTTTCCATCCTTTATTCACATAACAGTGAGAGAAATCAGGACAGTAATGCAACATTCTAAAAATAGCAGTTAACAGCGAAAGAAAATTGAATATAATTTTCAGATCATTTTTATTAAAATTAAATTGCTTAAAATTAAATTAGTTTAAACAACAGCTAAAAAAATGAAACAAATTCAACGAAAAATGAATTAAAAATAAAGCGAAATTTCCCTTCAAAAACAGTAGGAGCACTTAAAGGTGATACATTTCTTCATTAAAAATTCTGTTTATTAATTTAGGAAACATCATCGTCCGCTAAATATGCTACTTATATTGCGGCAGTCAATAGTACCATGAATAAATTGTAAATTCTCAAAACAACTTATCTCGCACAGCTCCAAATCTGCCACCTCAACGTGATACCGCGCCTACCCACTAATTTATGGGAATATAATGTTCCATCAATTGGCAAATAATTATTTTGTTACTGGGAAAACTATTTTTCGACCGATAAACTACAGCTTAAAATCTTTACGTGCGAATACTTTTTTTCAGTGAAGTAAAATGTAGTTGCTGTTCACCTTGTAATTGTTTTCAGCTGTTCAAAGTACATACATGTAATTCAATGAAAGTGATCTGAAAATCTTATTCAATTTAATTTAGCTATTAACACCTTTTCTTTTTAAATGTGCTAATACTTTTTATACTCACTGCAACTTAATTTTTGTTTGCTACAGTAACGTTCAAATCTAAAAATAACTTATATCGATTAAGGAATAAATCCCCAGTTGTTTCGGAATTCAAACAAGTTTATTCCATAAATGTTTACTGTAAGAGACAATAAAGTTTACAAACGACGACCACGTCTTCCACCCTTCCTACGGGTGCTATCTGACGGTATGGGAGTAACATCCTCTGAAATTAACATATCAGTAATTAGGAAAATATTCTTAAAACACATGCATATTATTTTTAAATGCTTACCAATCCTTCCAATCTTCATTCCTGTTCGAGCTAAAGCTCTTAATGCTGATTGAGCTCCTGGACCAGGTGTCTTAGTTCTAAAAAAAGTAAACAAACCTTAGTTAGTACCGACATTAATAATTTACATTTTCACTTGTAAATTACTTATTTCCTCCTGTTGCCCGTAACTTAATATGAAGAGCGGTAATACCAACTGATTTGCATTTTTCAGCAACATCTTGGGCTGCTAACATAGCGGCGTATGGGGAAGCTTCATCCCTGTCGGCTTTAACTTTCATACCACCAGTAACTCTAGCGATTGTTTCCCTAATTAAACATACATTGTTTTTAAGGATTATATTATAGCTTTAAAAACAATAAATACTTGATAGAAATTACCTTCCAGATAAATCGGTGACGTGCACGAATGTGTCGTTAAAACTTGCAAAAATGTGGGCAACGGCAAATACCATCTCTCCTTCTAAAGCTTGAGGACCCAGAGCCACCACTGGGGCTTCTGGTTGTCGTTTACCTTTACGAGCAGCCATGTCTAAAATATAAATGAAACAATGGTAAACATTTAAACCACGAATTCATGGTTGGTGCAACATGCCATTAGAGCGCTAGACTGTTGGGGAGTTATTAGAACGGCGAAATCAATTATTTTCACAAAATATATACAATCTATAATGAAATACGTTCTACACCAACAATTTTTAATATAATAATTACCTTAATTTAATAAAGATGGCTAAGATGATACCGGATTATCAAATCCTCGTACAAATTCAATCCAACACGAGAGAACCAAAAGAAAGTCGAAATGAATGATGGGAAGTGACGTATTTCAATGGGTTACGGCTAAAGCGCTTCTGCTCCTGTTGATTTTTGAATTTTTCTGTCTCCCCATAGGCATAGCAAGTCTCGATGAAAGTTTAATTTATTGGGAAACTAATAATCGTTTTATGAGCAAAATTAGTTAGTTTTTTTAACGCGTTTTATAAAAAATAAAAACTACAATATATGATAATTATTATAATACATTTATTTTATTTATAAAAATACACAAAAATCAATTTTTATAGTTAATAAAGTGGCGCCATCTACTGTAACAATTTCTCAAACGCGGTAAATTCGAGACGATTTACCAGAAATAATTTTGCACAATTTATTATTTAAAAATAAATAACAAATATTTAAATCAGAAAAAATTGTAAAAAAAATAATAATTTTGAACAAATTATACGTGAAAAAATTTACAAAAAATATAGTCTTCATGAATCGCGAGTATTTTATTTAATATCCCATCAAAATAGGATAGTTTAAAAATAAATTATACGTAAAATGTTTAAAATATTTTTGTTTATAATTTTGTAGTGTAATCAACCTTATTTTCTCAACATTTCTCCGGATGTATTCAAGCCATTTGATTCTGGAACCGTTCACAAAATACGACCGAGATCCATTTTCGTCATTCGATAGTATCGCACCAAAGTATCGATATCCATCAGCTGGAATGATGAGAGCGAATGGCGTGAGGGTTCTCTCAATTTTTTCGCCAGTCGAATGTGAGGTCAATTTCCGGAAGGTGTAGTGTTCGGAAAGCGGTATGTGGAGGTTTTTTTTAGCGAGCGAGCAGCGATCGAGGTATATGTAGACGAGAGACTACGGTTCAACTTCATTATGAAATATTTGTCGAACGATTAGCGACGATTAATAAATTTTGAAGTCGGATTGAAAAGGCCGTGCGCTCGGAAAAAGACAATGGTTAATCATTTTGCCCGTCGTAATCTTCGACGTGAAGTCAAGGTGTAGAGAGGAAGAGAGAGAGAGAGAGCTCTATCGTACAAATTTCGTGGTGATCAGAAAAGAGAAACATGGATGAAAGCCTTGTCAAGTGTTATTAAGGTCGCGTTTGCTGAAAACGTTTCGGGGAAGAAAAAAATAATATTTTGACATTCGTTCGCATCTCCAAACTTCTTATCTAATAGGTAAAAACGTTTTTCCTAGACAAATCATTTCTTCGATTAAACATTTTTTTTCTCTAGGTCCGAAAATTAATTTCTTTTCCCGAGCTCGCTCGCTACGGTAATCATCATCGTCGTTGTTGCCTTCTCCCCTCGATTTCAACGGTATCAGTTTTTGGTTGTTTTTTTTTTTTTTTTACTTCTCGTCGTCGATAAACGTTTTGAAATTTAATTTTTCGTTGAATCGCGGCGGTTGGAAGGAAGGGTTTAATAACGTAATCGTCAATCTTCTTCATGTTCGATTGGGAAGAGGGGGATCGTTTCTCTTTCGAAGACAGCGACCGTTTTGAAGAAGACTCACTGTGCAGCTGGATCAGCGAGCCAGAGAGTCTTTGCAACAACTGGAGAGGATGGAAAAAATCCAACGGAGATCGGACGTCGAATCCAAGTGGGATTCACCAGGCTCGAAACCGAGAAGGTAAATAAAAATTTTAATATCCGTAAATTGTTTTTTTTTTTTTTTAAAAAAAAGCTGTTATGCTTGGTTTTTGGGAACTCAAACGTTTCAAGCTTCATAGTTCTTGGCGTCCTTCTTGATTGTATACTTTAGATTTCAATCTTTCAGCTGTTTATTTCTTCTTCATCTTATGAGGTTTAACAATTCAAACTTCAATTAGTAAAAATTTTTCACTTTTGGATTTGATCTGATTATCGAAAATTTAAGTTTTGAAATCACTATACCCGGTAATTTATTTTTTAAGAATTATTTAAATTATTATATATCGGTATTTAACATCAAGTTTTGGCTTGTCAGTAATTGAATAAGATATTTTCTTTTTTTCATTTCTTTTTTTTTTTCCTTCTTCTTCTTTTAACTAATTTTTAACCGGTTCTGGCTAAGTTGTTAGTTGTTGAATCACGTGTAGGAAAATGGGGATAATAAATAGTAAGTAAGCGACGTTGGTGAAAAGCTCGTTAAAGATTGCAAATACTAATATTATTAAAAACTTGAAAGGTCGTCGACACGGCTACAGAAGATGAAAAATAAAATAGTATCGGGTTTGACAAGAGTTAACGACGGTGGATGTAAAAATAACTGTAACCATTAAACATGTTTATTTTGGCTACTACGACCCCATATACAGTATTATATACTGTATATATATATTTTTTTACAATAAATTCGAGGCGCATATAAAATTGCATGGTTTACGATCCACATAATTATTGGATAAACGCCAGGTGCAAGTTTCATTTTTAAAAGTAACGGCTCTCTCCGAAATTTCAAGATTATTTCGATTGACAACCTATTATAATACAAGTGGTTTTTTATTATTAGGCGCTACGATGTTGATTTTTTTTTTTTGTACTATTCTTTTACATGACTGTAATAGCCTTATATTTTATAATATAACGGTAAAAAGAGTGAAATGAGTTTTGAAAATCGATTTTTTTTTTCTTTTTTCCATTTCGATCATACAGTATTGTAAAGAGCTTACAATCTGCGTTAGTTCTATAATAAAATGAATCGATTATAAGGAAGATTGATTTAAAATTTAGGTTTAATAACGTACGTGTATTCTATCCACACCACATTTTATAATTCATATACGGCACCGTACATTTTTACAATTGAGACGTAAATTTCTAATCCGACTCGATTCTATCCGGCATTTCCGTTTCGAATTATTGGCTGTATCAACTATAGAATCTCTAAAAAAAAAATTTATATTATAGGAAAAATTATGAGAGGAAATGCGGTACCGAGGAGAGAGTGAATGCTTTAGGGCACCTGAGGTTATGACCTCTTATATCTCCCCCCCCGCTAAATAACTTGTTTCATAGTACAGTGCGAAAAAGTGGAACAGCTGTCGTTCAGCTCTATGCATTTTTGACCCACATCAGGAGAAGTTTAGGGCCAGACGCAATTCTATGCCCATTATACAGTACATTGTACTCCCTTGTGAAGCCAACATGTGGCCCAGTAAGACTTTTGCTTACGTAAAAAATAATTTTGAGGCATCAGTTTTATAACGTAAAAAAATGACATCTCTTCCCCCTACCAACCCTCCTTTTCTACATAAAAAAAACTTATTTTTTTAAGGCATAAAATTATTTAAAATACATTTATTGCAATTATTTAGTTGACACCTTCAGAATACGCTTGCATAACAATTCTCGTTTTCTAAAAAAAAAAAATTACGGCATCAAAAGTTTTTCTATTAATTATTTTTTGTTTATAAAATGCACACTGTAGATGTTTTGTAACTGTTACCTTAATACACTATTCATTTCCTGAAACTGCAAGATAATTTGTGTAAATATTAGCACTGTATATAAAGAGATACTGTAATGGTTATCAATAGCAACTAGATACTTGCAATTTTTTTGGAACATTGTTTATTAGTTTAGCATTCAGGGGAATGTGCATGTACATAACGCTGTTTTAAACTTGAACATGTAGGTTACGTAGGATTCTTTGTTTAATATCGAGCATTTAGTTTTAAACGTTATCAAAAGTAAATTTGCTTTAATCCATTCAATTACGCTTGCGCTAGTTTACTGAAAAAAAATATTATTAATACAAAATAATGTAGAATTAGCAGCGGGTAAAAGTTAAGTTATGCATGGTGTAATATGCAGAATTATCATCGATCATAAAAATTGAATGACACTTGGACACAAAGCATTTATAATGTTTTTAATTGAGCGCAGGCTGTTTCAAAATCGAGTGCTGATCTTAATCAAGGATCTTTCCAGTAATCGCTTAATACAACTGACGTCTAGCTTTTATAACAATAGATGCACTTAACGGTAGCCTACACAGTAGATGCATTCTGTATAAAAGTTGATAGTCTTTTTATTGGATTCCAAAGTTTAATATTTTGGGTGTTCCACTGATGATGGTTATCTTCATTATAACTATAGAAAAGCGATTGAGTTATGGTTTTTTTTCTTCAAAAATATTGCAACTTACTGCAATATTGCAATTTGTACTTTTCTTCGACGTTATTTAAATACAAGCGCATTTGATGTTATGTCCACCGTAGGCCTACATGTATTTATAATAATTTTAAGAGCTTCAGTATCAATACGGCGCATGTACAGTACAGTCTTTGTAATCGAACATCTATGGGACCGGTGCGTTTGCAATTTACGATAAGTTGCGTCGGGCTAGTGGTGGGTATCTGATTAGAGTCTTTTGTATTATTAAAAACATTTTTTATTAATTACAATAAGTTTGTATTCAAATACATGTACGAAATGTTTTTAATTTTTCAAATGCTGGATGACCTACAAAAGTGGTAAAGCATCTGCTTATTATCGCAAGTACAGTAGGTGTGCTGAATGTTATCTTTGTTGAGTAGAAACCTACTGTCACTTGTGTTATTCTTTCAACATCTGATAGGTTTGGGCTGCTGTCTACCTTCTTGACTGACTCTTGAAACTCAGCTGCTCACTCAAGTCTTTTGAAGGATTGAATGACATAGCCATAGGAAAGGGTCGATGAACTAACGAGCTTCCAGTCAAGTCGATCTTTGCCCAGGGGCGAGAAAAATATAAGAGGGCTGATTGGACTGGGATACATGATTGTACTGTACATGTACATGTAACATCTATTGTAAATTCAGGGATGGGTTGAAGGCGAAGAGGAGAGTTTTATCCCTTTTCCACCTTCTTCGTTTAGTTCATTTCTCCCGAGTAGGGGTTTAAAGAGTGCGCCGTTTTATGCATCTCCACCCCAAGATCATTAAAAGAAAAACTATCCTGGTTTTCAGATAACGTGCGGGGTGGCATCTGTATATGATATTTTAATGCAACTGTGAAGTTCACTTACCCCACCCTATGACCTTCTGTTGCTACTTTGAACGTTTTCCTTCTTATATAATACAGTATATGGACAGTCATTTCAATGTTTTTCTTCATTGAAAATGCGAATATTTTAAAGTAAAATGTCAAAATAAAATTACTAAGCGAAAAATTAGTAATTATGATAGATAGTCGTATTAGTTATATTGTAGCTAACTTTCAAATTAAAAAAAACTAGGTACCCAGTACTGCTTTTGATATTTGGCAAATCAAAATAAAGAACCGGTATACAGTAATATTATAATGTACACAGATTTGATGTACCTAAATCTGCGTAATTTAAAAAGTGGTTTTGTACGATCTTTTAATAAATTACCGTACAGTATAATGATTTATTTTTATTTTCGAATCAATAGCGCACTATTTCTGTGAAACTTTTGCGCTTTTGAAAATGATGAATAGTCTTAGTCGTTCGATATACTATAATAGTAGGTGCGTTTAAAACGCGTATAAAATCTTTTTCATATCTGCATCATTGTGTGTTTCGAAATTTTGCTGATGTTTGTAGAACGAAACCTTTCTTATTGTATTATTAATCGCGCTACGGATCTTTAATATTTGATCATTAAGATGACACCAGATGGCTGTGCGCGGAAACGTCAGTTAGTTTTCATGCATAGACAGCTTGCGTGAAGATTCACAAAATCCCTAATTATCAGCTCGCAGGGTGTTGAAAATCATCAGTAGTACAATACTACTGTATATTTATTAAATTTACAAAATACATATTTTGTAGGTAAAATCTTGCTTTCTGACTATTTAAGCGCATAAAATAATCAATTTACGAAAGTGCATACCGGTAGGCATTTTACGTGTTACATGTATGCTATTCTGATTGATGTTTTTTTATATACGTATATATTTTTTAATTTATCAGATTTGAATTATTTTAAATAAACGAAATTGATAGGGGAGCAATTGCTTAGCACGGCTTTCGGTGAGGAAGGGGGATGGTCTGACACCCTAACTCCTGTTAACGTTACCTAGATGCGAGAATGTTCTTTGTTAGGTCGGGGAAATCAAACTTGAAAGTCTCAATTAACTTAAATACTGTACATGTAGTTGTAATTACGATGTTAAAGTTGATGTTGATGGACTGAATGCTCACTTTTTTAAGTTTTTTTAAAAATTAAAAGTGAGAAGTTAATTGCATGGAATGAAGTTCATTGTACATGTACAGCATTTGCACAATACATTATTTTAAATCATTTACCTGTACTTGATTTTAGAAAGATTTTAATTAATGTAGTCACGGTTAAATGTGTAAAGGGAGGGCAAATAACCGGGCTACTTGACCCTTCAAGGCCCTCTAAAACTGAGTTGTAACCCTTTGTTATTATTTTAGACTCTGCGGATTTAGTACAAGTAACTACTGTAGATGAAAGTGGGTAGATTAGTTTTCTAAAAAATTTCGGTATGTAATTACATTACAGTGTCATGTACAACATTGTATTAGTTTTTAACTATGGGTAGGCCTCCATGTGCTAGGATTTTAAAGTATATGTAGCTGGTTTATTATAAATCTAACGCATTTTATTATAACTTTTAATGTTTTATTGATTGCCTTATATTATATTTTGTGACCTCATCAACTTTAATAATTATTGACATAAGATTTTATGTAGAAATCATGATAGTAGAAAATTAACGTGTTAACGGTAAATACGGCCTTGCGTTATATACAAAAATGAGGGAAGGCTATTGTCTTCGTTAGGGGAAACGAAAGCAGGTCATGAATGTTTAATCTTTTAACAAAAACAGACTTTTTTTCTTCCAGTTTTATGAGGGTTAGATTTTGACTCACCGTTTGAGTGTCTACAGTATTTTTTTTTTAAGATGAGTGAGGGGTGACTCTTCGTAAGTAAAGGAGGTCTCAGCATGCATGATGTAACTTTAAGAAGGAAACAATGACGATATCAATAATTATTTTCTAAGAATTGTTAACGAAACTGTTATCGGCAATCAAATTAAATTAATAGTTTTAATATGACAGCTGAGTTTCCAAAAAATTTAAGATTTTTTGAATTTGATTGAATAAATTGTAAAATGTATTTCGCAATTACCGGTTGAAGTTTTGTAATTTTCTTTTTTTTAATTTTATTATTATTATTAATGGTAAGTTGCTAGTGTAGGTATACCTAACCATTGTTGTTATGGTGGACGTGTATATTAGATTTTATCGTACTGTATTTTGATTATGAGTAGCTGTACCGGTAGTTTACTGCAAAACAGGATTTCCTTGGAATATTAGTAGCTCTGAATTACATGTGCAATATTTTATATTATGAAACAATTATTTGCAATCAATTTTTTTAAAAAGTTTTTTTTCTTTGGAATAGGCAAATGCAGTTCTGTTATAAAACTGTGCGTTAACAATATAAAATTTGAATTTAAAGTTAAATTGATATTATGAGCTAAAATTTCTTTTAAATTATTTAACAGACACGAATCATCTTACTACAAAATGTGTTTAATTAAATGTTGTGAAAGCTCACAGTTTTATGAAAATGTTACCGATATTTAAAGATTTTTTTAAAAAAAAATTGCAACAAAGTACACTGTTATTCAAAAGCATTATACAGTACATGTACATGTCATGCATTTTTGAGTCTATTGGCCTCAATTTTTCTTTTCTTTTGAAAAGCAAAAGTATTTTATTGTGGTTATTGATTTTAAAATGTTTATCTGTTTATTAACGTCGTTGTGCTTTCGATAAAGTATAGAGGTGGGGAACCACATTCGTATATCCAGGTGACTTTATTTTTGGATCAGCCTACCATTTAGCATAATTCTTTATACTTTTTATCGAGTACTATCGCACGGCTAGAAATCTCTCACGGCTTTCGAAACACACACACACACAGTTGAAAGAAATTAAGTATGAAAATCCGTTATGAGCTTAATATGAATAGTCAGCAATAGTATTGTGCATCTTTTGTTTTCAAATGGTTGCATATTATGCTACGCATGTGTGTACATCGGGCCGTAAATCCTATTTCGAACACTTCTGCAGTGTATAATAATTATTAGGGTTTCACTGCTGGATGAATACAAGCGATGAATAGAATTTCATATATCTCGTCATCGTTTTAATGGTAGAATTACGTACCCTCTTACGATATCTGTGTGAATATGACAGTAATTGCAAACTTGAATACCGAATGATTCAAATCTTTTCTTTCTTTCATATCTAAATTTAAGCATTGCTATATAATTCAAGCGCGGTTTCATTTATTTCAATCAAGTTCATATGCAAAAGTAAAATCTATTTTAATTGCATCGGTTTCAACGTTATTGAACAGTCAACTTATAATTTTTCTTAGTATAGGCCTCATTTGGCATAAATCGAAAATGTGGTTTGCTTACGTTGAAGCTTAACATTTTATTTAAAGATGAAGGGCCGAGTATTTAAATTTGCGCTTAAAAGTGTTTGTAATGCTTTTAATTCCCAATATCAGTATTGGTAAAGGCTTTTGTTCTTAATAGAGAGGAATTTTAAAAGGAAGGCTCGTTCCATATTGATTTAATAATTGATCTTTTGAAACTTTGTTTATCCTATATTTATTGTACATATCGGGGGAAATGCATCGACCCTTGTTTGAAATAAATACATTTGCTCATTACTGTATATTTTTGAAAAATTTATTAGACTTGGTTGAGGAATTAGTGATTATAGTTTTATGTTAGACGCCTGGCGCTCTCTTCCCCCCAGTTTAAAAAAATACAGTACATGTACAACACCCACAAAATTATGTGCTCTGCCCAGCCGCCTGTTAGACCTGACTTTGGTACGGTAGGCCTACTCGTCTGACCTAAACCTTGTCAATAAATCATGATCAATTTTGCATAGTTTCTTGTTGTCAATTTTGTTCCAAAAAAAAAAAAAAATACTGTCAATGTACATGTAAAACTAGCGCTTCAAATAATTTTTTTGTGAAGAAAAGCACGAATTTCTAAAATAAAAAGTCGTACTTCTAATGCAAAATTTATAAAATTATATGAGGGAGTCTACAAATTGTTTATTTTTATTTAAACTTAAATACAGTATTCTACGAGAATATTGCATTTATGATTAATTCATTTCTACTTTTGTTTATTAATCAAAGCCAGAATGAGATTTTAAATTTTTGCGGAGCGAATTTACCGTTTGCAATTTTAAAACGATAAACTATCAGCTCTGTTATCGAGTTTTTTTTAAATGTACGTAAGAGAGCCGTATTCAATATCGAGACCATGCGCATCGGGAAAGCCATCTGCACCTTGAAGTTCGAGTGGAACTTATTTTATCTGATTCATGTTAGAGAGACAAGTCGTTATATTATTGAGGTTTTTTACAAAGTGATAAATGACCACCACCTGGCGATGAATTCACTAAAGAGCGCGAAATAGCTTTTGTACTTAATGTCGACAGATGTAAATGCTCACTATGATGTCCAGTCCACTTATTCTTTTGAGAGACTTCTTTTTTTATTTTATTATTTTTTGTTTTGTTTGTTGAATTTCTTGGAAAATGTTTTTTCTTAATTTAAATCTATTCCGGATAGTGAGTAATCAATTAAAAATCATTATTGAAAATTTTTTTTGTTAATATTTAAAATTCTACTATATTTTAAACAATACGAGTACACGGTATACAGTATCATTTTTTTTATTTAGTTAACGGTAGGTGTCTTGTCAATGTATTAAACGGAGAAGCGGAATAAAACGAAAGTTGTAACGTCGAGCTATTACACTGTAGGCCTACTTATAATAGCTTTAAAGTTTAAAAATAAATTGTTGAGCAAATTGCTTTATAGAAGATCTCATTTTAGAATATCATCGTAATGTTATCTTTTAATTAGGCTACAAATTTTACTTACCGGTCTTCGAAGATTGATTTTGTCTAGACGAGTGTGATAATCTGCTTACCTGCCTACGCGACCTTCGCAACCCTCTTATTGAATATCATGATTCCTTGAAAAATGAATTTCAATCAAAGGGTTTTTATTGAAATTGTTTCCAGATCAAGCTACATGTACTACGAACTAAAATGTAAAGATCTCGCTCATATGCTTAACTATCATCAAAGATGATAGCGGTATCTCTCTCCCCCCCCCCCCTCTCTCTCTCTCCTACTATTACATTATTCATATAATCTGAACGTGATAAGTAGCTTACAAAGAGAATTTCTTAATAATTTATCTAAGAGCAGCTTACAATATAATTAATAAATGTTTAAAACTTTTTGATTTGTACGCAGTGATCTTATTTAACATTACAGTACATTGTTTTCCTTCATAAATTTGAAAACTTAGAAGTAAAATTATTATGAGCTTAGTTTTAGCAAATATTCTTAAAGAATTACGAGTTTTTCTATAAAATTATCGAATTTTTTATGAACGAAATTAACGCAATTGGTTGTTAACGGAATTAATTAATTAAATTACTGTCCATAAAATATTTACTGTTCATTGAGGAGATGTGAAAGCGTGTATGAAATATTTTCAATTGAAATTAAGTAATTAAAATTTTTTTTAGATTGCCCGGTGATGTCATTGGTGGAATTGGCAGCAAAAGAAGTGGCTTGTCATATTCCATTTGAAGTTGTTGAGCACGTATACCCTCCTGTTCCGGAACAGTTACAGCTAAGGATTGCGTGCTGGAGCTTTCCAGAAAATGAAGAAGATATTAGGTATTTAATGATAGATATATTTACTGTTCTTAATTTATTATTTACGGCTACGTTGTAAAGTTATATAAACTGATTTTTGCGTAGATTGTATTCTTGTTTGGCCAATGGTAGTGCTGATGAATTTATTCGAGGCGAGCATTTATTTAAAGCCAAAGCTGTCAAGGATCCTCTTCAAATTGGTTTCCATCTCAGCGCAACAGTTGTTCCACCACCATCAGTTCCACAAAATAAAGGAACGTATAATGTTGCAGTAACTTTTGACCGACGCAGAGTTACATCTTGCAATTGTACCTGTAGCACTAATTCTTGGTGTTGCCATGTGGTTTCTGTTTGTCTTCACCGAATTCATCAAGTAAGTGTTTTTAGCAGTTAATAAACGTTTATAGATAAAGCATTGACATTTAATTTTTAGTCTAATCAAGTTTGCTTGCGAGCTCCAGTTTCCGAGTCTCTTTCTCGACTTCATCGAGATCAACTCCAAAAATTTGCTCAGTACCTCATCAGTGAATTACCTCAACAAATCTTACCTACTGCTCAAAGACTGTTGGACGAACTATTGTCGTGTCAACAATCTGCCATGAACACTGTTTGTGGTGCCCCAGGTACCTTAAATTAAGTCAAAGAGAAAATAAAATATCACATTTTTGTCTCATTATTTCTTTCAGATCCAACAGCTGGAGCATCGGCTAATGAACAGACCACATGGTGTTTGGATGAAGCCACTCTTCACGATAATATTCGCAAAATTCTTATTAAATTTTGTGTACCATCTCCAATAGTTTTTAGTGATGTTAATTATTTATCATCAACTGCGCCTCCTGCTGCTGCTGAATGGTCAAGTCTGCTGCGACCGCTACGTGGTAGAGAACCCGAAGGGATGTGGAACCTTTTATCTATTGTGAGAGAAATGTACCGCCGACATGACCGCAATGCTGTTCCCCTTTTGGAAATTCTCACCGAGGAGTGTCTTTCTTGCGAACAGGTAATTTTTTTTTTAAATCTGATAATAATTGTATTTACTATTGT
The DNA here is from genome assembly GCA_034692225.1 of Polydesmus complanatus. Lineage (NCBI taxonomy): Eukaryota > Metazoa > Arthropoda > Diplopoda > Polydesmida > Polydesmidae > Polydesmus > Polydesmus complanatus. The sequence goes on along the minus strand of JAQGAZ010000343.1, from coordinate 8,954 downwards.
TTATATTGATCATTATTTTTGTAACGTTGTTTTTTTTTTTTAGATTTTACTATGGTGGTTTAATACTAAAGTCCTTTTACACAGTGGAAACAATAGTCACTGTGGTCGAGGAGGAATTAACAGCAACACGCATGCATCTCAACACGCTTGTGCTAGTCTTTGCGACGAAATTGTTGTTTTATGGAGACATGCTGCGTTAAATCCTGCATTGTCACCCCAAGAACGTAGCATACTAAGTAATCGATTGAAAGATTGGCACATGAAAACTATTGAAAAAGTTTGTAAAGCTAGACCAGGGGTTAGTAACGGAGGCAATGGCGCGAGAAAATCTGAAATAGAAATTTTTTCAGGGTTTAAGTTAGCTATTGAAGCCTGCTTATTAGATTGGGAAGATTATTCAATTCAAGGTGTTACTTATTCCGATGGAGTATCACGCCGATATTATCTTCCATATTGTCCAAATTCCAAAAATCAAGACTCTCACCCACGCGATGTTAATTCATCTAGTGTTGCAATCAGTGGTGAACAAATTTCTTCATTGTGTACTTCAGTGGCTCCAAACATTAAATTATCAAGATCAGGAGTGATTGTAAATCACTGCGAAAGACATAGTCTTCTATCTCCCCATTATTCGCGAGAGGTTCGAATGGTTTCTGCACCACAAAATAATGTAAATAATTTGACAACGGACGGCAATCGAAGTTCAATTAGTAGCGAGGGTTTTTGTGAAAACGAACCCGAATGTGGCGGCGGATCACATGATTCCGATTCAGTTGACGATTTTAACGGTAATTTATTTTAATACAATTATCTAGTTTTTTTGTATTGATTATAATAAGCCTTATTTGTTAGCCGCTTTGCCATTGTCAACTTTGAGTGGAAAAGTGGAAACATCGTTAGGTGGAGAGGAATCCGCACATAATAAACTTCAGGGTGAAGGAAACAATTTATCAGCGGCGTGCGGATCTACTTCAGAAATAAAGTTAAGTGGCGGTGCTTTTGTTTTGTCTCCAGCTGCTCCCACGCCTGGTACGAGTCGTCAATTCAACGAAAAAGATAAATCTTCCCCGGATGATCAAGATTCTGACTGGTCTAGTGCAGCAGAAAATGGCGTTAAATTAGCAAATCGAACGGCTGAGTCGCGTGACTCTCTTGTTAAATTTGAGCACTCGGAATCACAGCAATCAAGTGATGAATATCAAGTTTATTACTACGATACAAAAGCGAAGATTCCTGCTCAAGAAAGGCCAAAAGAGAGGAAACTTGACGATAATCATTTATTTGCTGGTATAAAACGAATGGAAGATCCCTTAGATGTAAATATTATTTACTGTTAATTTTTCTAATCGTTTTAAATTACAATGTAATTATTTTGTAGATTTTATTTGCTAGAGCCGAAGCGTTGTATGTACATGGACATACTAAAGAGGCTTGCAAGTTAGGAGTTAAATTAGCGGAAGAATTGTTGACAAACCCTCCAGACCTTCTTTCCGAATTGCCTCCGCAACCCACTAAAGGAAAGCGGAAGAAGGTACGAGTTGCAGTTCTTTTTTTGTTTGTTTTTTTGACTGTGACTAATAATTTTGTTGTTATCTAATTTTTTTTTTTTTTTTTGGTGGAACAATTTATTATGTAGAAAATTAATCCGGCTAGCCATCAAATAAGTTGTTTAGCTAGTGCGGTTTTAGCGAAGGCTGCATTTTTGTGCACGGTTTTGTCGGAAAATTCAGAGCATTGTCATCTTGCTTTCAGAGTGGGAATGTTTGGTTTAGAGATGGCTAGACCACCGGCTTCAACTAAAGTTTTAGAAGTAGATATAAGAATCTTTGATACATATTTAATTATAAAACAAATTTTAATATAATGAAAATATAAAGGTAAAACTTGCAAACCAAGAATCTGATTTAGTTGCTCTACTTAAACGAATTCCATTGAGTCCACTGGAAATGAAAGTGATAAGAGAAAAAACCGAAAAATTGAGGGACGGAAAATTGACAAGTCGAGGAGATTCTCTGCTCCCGCTAAATCTAGCGAGCTTTGCAGTTGATGTTTTATGTCCATCAAGTAAAGGAATCGATATATTTAAATGAGCATTATTTCTATTTAATATTAAATTGTTTAGATGCTTCTAGTAGAGCTTTAGTACAACCAGGTTGTCGGTTACCAACTGATGAAGAATTAGGTTTTGAAGGAGCAGTTGCTGCAATGGGATTAAAAGCAAACGTTTCAGAAGCGGATCATCCTCTGCTTTGTGAGGGTACTCGGCGACAACGAGGAGAACTGGCTCTTACTCTATTAGTTCATTACAAAGATGATCAAGAAAAATTAGCTAAGGTGAGTTTATTTTTTCTTTTTTTTTGCTATTTATATAATTCATCATTTTTGTTCTTCTTTCAGATAATGGAAAAATTGTTAGATAAAGAAATACATCAAATGTATAAGGTGCCTAATTTAAGTGCATATTATTGTTCATCCAAAATGCTGCCTGCACATTTAATGCCAAATAAATTTGGAGCCAACCATAAAGATTACAATGCTGCTGGACCTTCAGATGAGTTTAGAAAACAGCTATTGGCGTCTGGTAATAAAAGTGGTGCTAATACTAACAATGGAGCCGCTGGAGGTTCAGGTAAACAAAATAATGTTTCACTATTTCAGTGCATGAACGTTTTGACTAAATATGTAGGTTATAATGATGAAGGCCTTGCGCAAGAAGTTGAAAGAAGTATATCTGGATTAAATTTGAATGGATTAAGAGGAAATCAAAATCCAAACGAAAGCAGGACGAAAGACACTGGTCATCAAAATAAGTAGTTCTTTTAAAATTTTTTTTAAATGAATTTCAATTAAATTATTAATGTTTACAATTCTTTGTAGATCTACAGAAGAAAGACGTGAAGATACGTCTAGTCCAACATGGGAAGAGGACTATAAAGCTTGGGAGGCCAAATTTCGTTGCACAAATTTCCGAACTCACAAAAAGCATTCTGCAGGTAGTTTCATTTGAACAGTTATACTGGATTCTAAGCTATTATTTCCTTTTTTTTTTATTTTAAATAATTAATAATAATGATGTTTATGATTATTTAAGGAATGGCCAGTATTGATAGTAGTGCTCCTGAAACAACATCTAGTGATAATTCTCCGACTCTTATTCGTCGAACTGGCTGGAACAAACCTGTTGGTCCGGGTAGTGATAGTGGTAGCAGTGGTAAAAGTAGCGATTCTTTTGGTTCAAGCAGTTCTGGAGATAAAACAAACAGAAATAAAGGTCGCGAAAATGAAAGGTAAATAATTCAATTGCTAGTATTGCTTTTAACATTGAATTAATGAGTCAGTTCTATTTTAGCAGTCCGCAGCAATTGTTTCCTTGCGTACGGCTTAATAAAATTCATGGAAGTGACGTGATGACTCGTAGTGTAACGCCATGCGTTAAAAACACACGGTAAATTTGAGTTTGGTTTATAAATGGAAACAGATGTTTATTTTCTAAAAATTAGCCTATCTATCAACAGATTTAAAGGTAAACGTAGTTATCCCAGTGTACCCAATCAACCAAGCGAAGCGTCGGCCCATTTCATGTTTGAGTTAGCTAAAACGGTTCTTACGAAGGCTGGTGGAAATAGTAGTACTTCATTATTCACCCAACCATCGACGAATCAGAACCATCGAGGTCCACATAGAGCGTTGCATATGTGCGCTTTTCAAATAGGATTGTATGCACTTGGATTGCACAATTGCGTTTCTCCCAATTGGCTATCTCGAACTTACTCATCTCATGTTTCCTGGATTGCTAGTAAGTTTAATAATATTATAACTTATAATATTATAAATGTAATTTTAAAAAAAAAAAATTTATAATAGGCCAAGCATTAGAAATTGGTAGCACCGCCATAGCTTTCTTAATCGAAACTTGGGAAGGGCATTTAACGCCACCAGAAGTAGCAAATTTGGCTGATCGCGCATCTAGAGGACGTGATCCTAACATGGTTGGAACTGCAGCTGATCTAGCTTTATCGTGTCTCCCACATGCTCACGCTCTAAATCCAAATGAAATTCAACGGGCAATCATGCAGTGCAAAGAGCAAAATAATGACATGTTGGAACGAGCATGTCTAGCCGTGGAAAGCGCTGCGAAAGGGGGTGGTGTTTATCCAGAAGTTCTCTTTGACGTTGCTCACAGGTGGTATGAATTGTATAAAGAAACATTACCTGGAACAGATCGTGCTCAAGGTGCTGAATTAAATTCTGCTCATGCGACTGACGCGCAACAAGGATTAATAAATAATGGAGGCTTATCAGCAGAGCTTAATCTGATGATGGGCCCGTCTGTACCTACAGCAAGTGCACCCATGGATATCAATAATGGAATTGGTGTTTCTATGGATTCACTAGGATTTGGTCCAAACTTAAATACTGATGGACAAATCCCCTTAACTATTTTAAATCATGCTCCGGTGACTAGTGTTGGTGGAGTGACAGTTGCTCACAACATTCCCTATTCAGTCCCTCCGTTAACTAACACTGTTGTCGGCATGCCATTTCCACCTAATATTCCATATAATTATTTACCCAACTTCACGTCACCTTATTCGCAACCTCATCTTCAGTTGCAATCACCGATTTCTTTACATCCTTATCTCGCTGCGCAATTTCCGTATACCAATCAGGCTGGGTTCCCATTGACAACACAGGCTTATTATCCGATACCTACAGTGACTGTTGCGTCCCAAATTCGAACGAATGCGCCACCGCCACCTGTTTACGTCAGTCAATTGCCTTCGGTACAAAATGGACAACAAGCAAGACCTGGCCTCCTAATGGCTAATCAAAATCCTCTTCATTGTATGGGTTTGCAACCAACTGGACATCCGTCACAATCAGTTTCTACGCAGGTACACTTTTTTTATTTTATTAAAAATAATTAACAAAAATTAATTTACAATCGTATGTTTACACTTAAGGGGCGCGGATCCATGACTTCAATTAGTCAAACTCAGTTGAATTATTTATTGTCAACATATCGTGTGGGAATGTTGGCTTTAGAAACGTTAGCGCGTAGAGTTCATGATGATCGTCCAAATGCAAAATATGCTCGAAACCCTCCATATGGAGAAGACGTTAAATGGTTATTAAATGTTGCCAAAAAATTGGGTATGAATTATATAAAATTTATTTTTATTTTTATGTATCGGTATTAACCTATTCTTTTTCAAATTTTCATTTTTAGGGGCTTCGTACGTTCAACAATTTTGTATATGTATCGTCAACAGCGTTGTGAGCCCTTTCTTATTACAAGAGATTATTTTGGATGCCGCGTTGTATTTAGCCAAAAATAATCCTGCTCTTGTTGTTCAACATTTTAGATCACCAGTGTTGACACCATTGGTGCAAAAGTGTCAACAGATGTAAGTCAAAATTGTTGAATTTTACTCGTTGTGTTTGTTTAAAATTAATAACTTACTTTTATAATAGGTATATTCAATGTACTCATTTAAAAATGTACCATCTTACACCTGCGGAATATGAGGAATTTGTAGGAATTATACGTAGTGCTAGAAATGCATTCCAAATGACTCCAGGTGGAATGGTTCAATTTAACGAATTTCTACAAGCACTTCGTAGATCAAAAACTTGCAAAAAGGATCTTTGGCAGCGAATTGCAAGCGGTTTACAAGCTGGAAACGTTTGACGATGGCTGACTTTTAGGTATAATGATTGACTCTTTGATTTATTAAGCAAGAATGCGTAAAATTAAGAAAAGCATTGAGTTTAGTCGATTGATTTTCAGAAGCATGATTGTTATCTAAATTAACGAAAGTAAAATTGGCGTAAGTTTATCTACCTCGGAACTATTCGTTACCAAAGACGTAATTAAGCAAGAATAACTAGAAAAAATTGAATACCGGTAATTTCAATACGAACATTAAAATAATATTTTTTTATTAATTTTTAATTTTACAGCATGCGTTTACTAATTATTCCACATGAATGTGGTCAAATCATATAATACATAAATAATTAACGTTAATCTGAAATTTTTGACACATCTATTTTGTAATTATAAAGTTAAATATTTATTATTTACACTTTTATAACAAGTTTTCAATTGAGTTAATCCGAAGAATCGTTTCACTAATTTTATTATCACTTTTTTGTGTGTGAATTAAATTAACGACAAAATTTCACATTATTAATTTCATAAACCATACATTAATTATTTTAAAACACACACCGGCTGATATATAGCAAACATTTAATGGATATTATTAAACCGTAGTCACGGTAAATTTGATAATTTAAAATAAAAAATTTAATTCCGTATGAGGTTGCAAATTTGCTTTGGATAAGAATACTGTATATGCTAATTTGAGTGCAACTTTTCAATATTGTGGTGAAATTTAAAACTACAGTATTTCTATATTTTACGGTTTTAGTAGATTACTATTACATTTAAAATTTAAGAATCGTTTTCAAAATATTCATTAGAAATTTTAAATTCTCAATGTTTATTAAAATTAATGTGCTAAATTTTGGGTGATTTAAAAAAAAATAATTTTCATAATATTATCTTATGGAAAATTTTATCGACCTATTATTATTTACATAATTATACAGCAAAATAATGAGTTATTAGTATTTTTTAGTAATTAGCTGAATATTTTATTCATCATAGTAATTGTATATTTGGGTGGTTTGGTTCTAAGTGTGATTATTTTTTACGATTTTACTATTTTTGGAGAAGAATTTTTGTAAAAGTACTTAACAATCATTTTGCTTAGCTATAAAAGCAAAATTTATTTTACTTGCGGGATATAATGTCATTATTTTTATTTTAATATTCACTAAGATATGAGATTACGGTTAGACTGGTTTTGCAAGTAGATCTTTCGTTTACGGTCAATGTAATATTGATAATATCTTTCCTATGGCGTCGATGGGTTCACTTAATAATAGAAAAGTTTTCAATTGCACTAACCAAACAGGACACTGCACAACAAGTGTATAACTAGTTTTACGTACGAGTATAACATTTAAAATGTTAAATAATATTATGCATTAAAATATGCCAAAATTTGAATTTTTTAAAAAAAAAAAAAAGTTGTAATAATTAGGCTGTATAGTGTAGTTTATAAATATTTTATTCAATTTCGATATACAGTATTATAATAATATTATTGCTGAAGTAAATGTGAGAACCTGGTTTAGACCCGTTCTTGAATGGTTCTGTACTTGTTAACATTATTTTTAAATGTAAAAAAAAAAAATGTATTTTTAGTCAAAAGTTTCATGATCATGTAATTTAATGTTGATACGTTTGTTATACTCGTATGTTATGCTGCTAGTTGTCATTATTTAATTTATTTATTTATTTTTTTCCCACTGAACTCGCATCCATATTCCATAATGTTCATAATACGTCAAAGCATCTCCCGATTGGCTGTGATATATTTCTTAAAAGATTAATGTAGAACAAAAATCAACCCTTCATGTAATTATAACATTACTCATATGTTATCGTTCATAATTACTAGAATGGCATCAACAATTTATGTGCAACATATTGAATTTTGTAGATTGTCATTCGTAATACAGTAGTAGCAGATTAAATTTCATGCGAGATTTTAAATATTAAGGTTTTTACATCATTTCCTAGTAAAATAGTTGGAATATCACTATTTTGGTTTTAAAATACCTACATTTTCCACCCGTACACACTCTTGTAATTACAATATTCTTAATAGAATTTGACATTTATTTTACTACCAAAGTAAATTTTTGGTAAATGTAAACTCCAGTTTATGTAAGTACAATTGTATCAATACGGCACTATTTTAATTAGTTGAATATAATTGATGATGTACTACCGGTATTGTGTAACCGTTTCACTTTCTGCGAAAATATATAGCGCCCGGCTTAATTATTAACAATTTGGTCACTATAGACATGTGTTGCTTTTCAATTTTCTTCAATTAAATGGTATTTGTAGCGTTTATCAACTTTTTGATTTTATTTTCGTTTTTAATTAATTTAATGAAAGTTGATAATGCTTTCTTTGAATTGAAAGTTATAGCCGTATACAGTGCAGCAAAATAATTATTTTTGGCACCTTATATTAAATTTTACAGTATAATAAATTTAAAATATTAAAAATATAATTAATTTTTAATATTGTAGCAATCAGAAAATTATGGCCTCATCATAACTATTTCCCCATTGAAAAAATGTTTATCAATACAGTATTTTTAGCTTCTATCTACAGTCAAAATTAAAGGTTTGATCAACCAGAAATTATTTTAAGCTTATTTTTTTTTATTCATTTTTATTTTTTAGATTTTAAACGTGATAGATTTTTTTTTTAATGTACAACTTTTTTTTTCTTTATACCGGTACTGTATAATATAAAAGTTATATAAAAATATATAATTCTTTTTCATTTTATTATTTTCTACAAAGTAAAAACTTTATAAATTGATGTAAAAGTTTAACCATTACGATACAAATTTAAAATACAGTAATGTCAAAATAAATTTAAATAAAAAATTAATAAATATAATTATCTATTAATTTTTTTTTTTTAATATACAGTATACAAAAATTATATCTCGATCATCGCTATGGCATGTCACGTATGAATTAAAAATTCCAGATAATTTTATTTAAAATAAGAATCGACTTTGCTATGCTAGAACCATCTAGATTTCACAAATTTCATCAGCCAGCACGTCATAACAATGATCAGCTGTGAATCATTATTTTCCAAACTTATTGGTAATGTTTGTTCACACGCATGTCCGTTGATTACGCTACCATCACAATAATTACGTGTGTATGACGTAGCATGGGTCTAACCTACTTTTAAACTCAATTTCACCTTGTAAGGACTCGTTTAGCCGTGTAGCTACGCCGGCCGGCGTCCGCTCCCACAGCAAGGGAAGTACTCACGTTGAGTT